>JAHWFP010210276.1:10456-34991 GCA_023313725.1 Lithobius niger
CAGGGAAATTAATATGCAAAAATTCATGTAGAATAACTGAAAGACCTGACAACTAAATCAATACATAAAAGTGTGTCCGTCAGGTTTTAATAAAGTTTGAAGTAGAAAATCATTTATAGATCAATACTGGATGATACACCACTGATATGAGTCTTCACCACTTTTTTGGAAGAGGGGAAAAGACTACTGAAACACTTCAAAAAACATATAATTTGAAGTAGAAAATCATTCATAGATAAATACCAGTGATACACCAATGATATGAGTCTTCGGATCTTTTTTTGGAGGGGGGGGGACAGACTACTGAATCACCTCGAAAACGTACAATTTTAAGTAGAAATTCATTCGTCGATCAATACGGGATGATACACCAACGATATGAGTCTTCGAGTCTTTTATGGGAAGGGGAACAAATCACTGAAACACCTCGAATAATTTAATGCTTACAATTTTCGAGTGCACAAGCAACACTTCGTTGGTAATATACTTCCAACAGAATCCATCCTTCGAAGCAATCATTGCCGCTAGCATTGTGATTTGGTGGTTGGTCTCTGTTGGCTGTTTTAGGACCAAATTGCTGTTTGTGCGTTCCAATTTTAAGAAGTAAAGATTTGTTGAGGTGATTCTAGAAGTTCACCTGAAATTTTTCCATTATCATATTTTTTTTTATACGACTTATTTTGTAAATACAATTTTTGTTTTACATCTATTTATTCAGGGAAACGAGCCTGTGTCGGAGAATCGCTTGCGAAAATGGAAGTCTTCCTGTATTTTACTTCAATGCTGCAACGTTTTACTTTCCATCCACCCGAAGGCGTCACACCAACGTTGGATTTCGAAACAGCTGTTGCTCGGCGCCCGAAACCCTACAAACTATGTGCAGTTCAGCGAGAAGGGTATTCCAAATAAATTCTTTTAGCCAGAAAAGTATATTTGAACTTTGCATGTTGCAGTTGTCAGTGACTTTGAAAATACTCCAAGAACACACTTTTGTAATAAATTAATAAAAGTTACCAAGTTTTCACATTTTTTTTTCTGTTGGGAGTAACTTGTTTTCTTTTTTAACCTTTTTACAAGTTAAGTACCGATTAGACAGATGAAGGGTGAAGTCAGTTCTTTAGTCGTGGCTATGTTGAATTTTCTCTAGGTAACCTAACAAGTAAGGTGGAATAAAAAAGTATAATTTTCGAAGTTCGAAATGTCGTAGTGTGGATAAGTTGCCTCTTAGTATCACTACCACACATAGAAAACTTCATTACTCTGAGGTCATGTCTTGAGTTGCCATAAAGGCTTTCAAGTTTAACATTGTACGTCAATGGGCGGACCGGCAAAAGGCAATAATGTTTTGATTGGTTTAAAATTTAGTGTTAACATTATCCCACTTGATATTCTCAGAAACCATGTAAACAATGCTGTAATTAAAAGGAATTCATTTTTGTTCAAAACAATGGGTATAGTCTAACATCAAAAATACACCCAAATAGCCATTTCTGTCTATTTTGGCCTGTAACATAATTACCACTTTTCTGGAAAAAATTAAAAATCCTTGAAATTGTGGTAACTTTGTATAGTTTTTAATATTATCAAACGAGATAATTTTAAGATTTAATTTTAAACCAATCATATCATCATTTTTGCTGATGTTAAACCTGAATGCCTTTGTGGCACTCAAGACATGACCTCAGAATGATGAATATTTTTGTGTGTGGTAGTGATCCTAAAAGGCAAATTGTCCACACAATAACATTTCGGATTTCCGAAATATTATTTTTACAAATCACCCTACTTAGCAGTTGAAAAAGTGGTTTACGTGTCCATTTACCTTTTTTCTCATGTATCTCTCTAGCTTGATAGTCGGTAGATTCATTATAGCCATTTCATAATTATACTGTTTTTTAATGGTTAGAAATGTATTCCGTTTTTAGGAGGCTCAGGTTGTAGTATATGGTTTTGATTGGTAGCCTTAAATTAAATAAGTTCAAATACATTTGCTGCTGCTAACCTACTGGACTCTACCACTGATGGTTACAGTATTACAGCTCTAGTAGTCGAATGATAAAGAAAAAGTAGTGATAATTTAGCCTCTCGTTTCCCAACCAAGGAGGCGCGCCTCCCGTGGCGGTGTGGAGCAACTGCAGGGGAGGCCCGAGACGCTGCCAGATAAGTTGTGAACTTTTTTTTAACGATGCGTCGCAAAGTGCTCACCAATGACAGACACATAACTGCTATCACCCATTTTTTTTAAATTACAATATTGTAAATATTTTAAAGACTTACCAGTATCATTCAATGCAGTGTCACATTAGGTCACTCGAGAACACCGGAATCAACGAGGAGGTACCCTCAGAAGAACTTAAAAAAATAAATGCCAGGGAAACGTTTCAAATTCGCGCCTATTTCTTAAAAATACGGTAACTGCCTCAACTGCATGAAGCCTTTGCTAAAGCAAAAAAAATTATTTTTGATAAATTTGAACGGAATTCTTATGAAAATTGCATACCTAAGTTGCAGGAAAATGTTTCCAAGCATTTTCTTAAAAATACGGTAGCTGGACCATGCCAGAGAAGCTTACGGCACTACCCCCAGCCCCCTTTACGAGCATGCCTTCCCCTCCCCCTCCCCCTGGAGGAACCTCGAGGTCCATGCCCATACATTTACGGGGAGGTTCTACCCTTCCCAATCCGACCCTGTAACAATGGGGGTGGGGGGAGGACAGCACTGTGTGCTAGTCCCAATGGGGCGGAATAGGTTGGGAAAGATTAATTTAGCCAAGTAGCTTATAAACAAATCATTGCTTAAGCCTTGTACCCCTGATATTAAGGTACAAATCACTTAAGATACTGAAAAACGGTCAGCCCGTAATTATATGAAAACTCCATACCGTTTATCAAATTTATTTTGAAACAAACTGGGCCAGGCGTAAAGAACGGTCGTAAAGAACTAACGTATGCAGTTAAAGGTCACTTAAAAACTTTGTGTTGTTTTTACTGTGGGTATGTGAGCTTACTCCAATTCAAGAACAAAAGTGATCCAAAACATTAGTGGGGTGCTTACTTCGCAGCTGGTAAAGGATAATTACCGTGATTGCTTATTACGGGTTAAAACAAAATCTTTATCTCCATAATTTGACTGTATACGTTCTGGCAGATGTGCAGACAAAATAAAAATAAAATTTGGTGCACGCAACGTTTCACACACAATTTATTCAAATACCAAACTCGCAACATGAAATTGCTGCTTCATGCTATGAACAAAACAAGACCAAAAGTACAAAGACATCGGGTATTGTTCAGTTAATCAACACAAATTGTCGTGTATAATATACAGTATGATTTTTGTGGTATGATTTTCGGTGATACAATACAATTACAAAAAAGTTTAAACCACAGAACTGGTAAAAACTACTGCCACCTATACTACTCCATTTCAGTGTAATGTAAAATTGTAAGTTCATCGGTTAGTTTATGGTACAAATTCTGCTCTCCTCAAGAATATTCGAAGGCAAATTTTACCCACAAAAAAATTAAAATGATCTACTGAATATGCTCGTACTGCCTCTCGGACAAAGAGTTCCAGGGGTGAACTACTCTCACCGTGAAGAAATTGATTCTACATTCTAACCTCCCCATTTAGGTAGCCAATTTGAATGAATGGCTTCAGTAGCCTTGCAAGGCACAAGTCGAAAAATGGCATATCAATTGGCAGCCAATTTGAACGAGTGGCTTCCAGTAGCCATCAAAGCATAAATTGAAAAATGGCATATCAACTGGCAGAAAACCCAGGAGAATCTCAAACCCAACAAAATATCAAAGGTCAAAAAATGATCGGCTCGAAGACTATGAAATTCCAGGGACCCGAGCCCTAAATGTCGTATATTTCCAACTTACCTTTCCAATTTACCATTCCAATCAACTCATGTGTACAATGACCATTACTTATTTTCAAACTGCATCAACAACAAAATTCTCCTTCGAACAAAGATTGGCATATTTTTATTACTGACTCAAATTTTAGCATAATTTTATTAATGTAGGACCGTTTTATGTGTTTTTTAGGTTTTAAATCGTAAGAACATTAATGTTAAGGTTGTTTTAACATGTATGTACTCATAATTTTTTTTGGCGGTCTGTTTATATAGGTGTGCAAGGCATCAATACATTGCTAAAAAATTTAATTGTTTTGCTTCCCATGTAGTTGAGGCAACTCATTCGCCGGTCACGAGGTTTCTATCAACACTGTTAACTGCGCCACAAATTTCTCGGTTCAACTCTCAAGCAATTGGTGGATCGTCAACAAGTCTGTCAAGCACCATGGAATTATTGAAAGTGAACAAGGGGGGGGGGGGGAGATGAGGCTTAACGGCGCGTCGACAGCTTGGTCATTAGCGCCAACCTCAGTCACAGTGAACAAAGCCGGACTCAGCATGGTTCGAATATTATCGTTGCATTTCTGCCACAACCCCTACATCATTTAATTTAATGATTTATAGAGTAGTATAAAACACAATGCAGACTATATGGCTGTTTTCCATTATTAAAAAGTAGATATGATAAGTTAATTTACAGTTTGTAGCATTGGTCCGACGAGACAAGTGACAGAGACTCCACCTTAGAACCACTGCCCCACTCCTCCCAAACAAACCCCTATATGCTTTTCCTTTCCTGAACGTGAGAATAAGAAATCTTATGGGTTGTGGCATTTTCTGAAGGTGAGAATACGAAATCTTACGGGTTGTGGCATTTCCTGAAGGTGAGAATACGAAATCTTATGGGTTGTGGCATTTCTTAAAGGTTAGAATAAGAAATCTTATGGGTTGCAGCATTTTTAAAGGCCTTTTCAGTCATTTGGTAACTGAAGAAGTAAATTTAGCTGCTTAATTACAAACCAGGGATGGAGGGCTGGAAGGGAGGTGGCGGAAATGTCAGGTAACCCCGATGTGAGGATCTACGCATGTCCTAGAAGCTCCAGTGTGATTTGTGTGCAGTATGTACCGTGTTGTTTCAATGTACTATTAAAGACAGCATGAAAAAAGAATAATCTTTTTACTATTTTATTTACTAACACATTTGTATTGGCTTTCAACAATTTCAGCTGTCAGTTTATCGTTTATTACCTCCTTTTGTCCCCTGTCACGACAAAATTAAGATAGTCTACTATGCAGAATTAGGTTGCAGGATTTCTGATTAGTTTATCGTCATGGGCCTGGATCCTAAACTGGGTATTCTGGACGTTGAATTGCACATAATTTGTAACGTTTAGGTCGGCGAATAGCTATGGATTCGTAATCCATACTGGGAATTGTTCCTTTAGGTGGCTTGAAGGTAAACCGTTGAAGTAAGGATACGAAGTACAAGAAGTTCTGTGTTCGACCCAAAGATTCCCCAGCACAAACACGTTTACCTGAAAGTAGGAAAGAAATTCTTTTAGATCATTGTCCTACATTGGATGAATTTGTAATTAAACAAAAAAAGTGGAAACTTGTTATGAAATGGCAATTAGGATAGATATAGAATTATGATAAAATGCGGGGAAAAAAACATATCGATACTTTTAACAAGGTAAGATGATGTGTTTAAACAAATACAAAGGAAAGAAGAGTTACCAGTTCTCTACGTTTCTGCTTTTATACGTAAAATGTACAATGCTCTCTTTCTAAAATAACGTTGGGATTGAAATATTTGATGCATGTGTGACTATGAATGGCATGTTTCATCAGAAGATTACTTAAAAGGCATCATACTTTAAAACGTTTGATAGTAACATAACGTTCCAACAGAAACTGCGTAACAACCAACTCGTGGAAGCGGCCATGTTGGAGGTGATGGTGTTAAAAAACGCAGCAGCTAATAAAAACTGAGCTAATAACGATTCATGCCACTCAGTAATGCTTTTTTCAGAAATGCACGTGTCGTCTGAAGTAGACACCTCTGACATGACAGCTTCTACGAGCAAGATGACAAATAGTGCCTTGTTGCCAGTGTGTTTTTATGTGTGTGTTTTATTGTGTTATGCCTTTTAATTTTTCTTCAATGAAGACTCATACGATTGTAGAATTAGTTTTAAATGTTTTAACCAAATTAATAATTTTGAAACAGTGAGTATTCAGAAATAAATACTAATAAAGCGCGGTATATAACATCAAGTTAAGCCGGAAATAAGCATTAAGAATGAAAATCATATCCAATAAATAATGTAGTACAGTAACCCACCTTTATACACTTGCGTTTTTTTCGAGTGACATGCCTCTGATTCAAACATCACTGCCATGCCGCCTTTACTTATGCCACTGGCATTAACGTAACTCACATAACTCGTTATAAAATTCACAATCGTGACTAGGACTCGACACACTTCAATTCACGGTCACAAGCCTCATGCAAGCAAGCGCAAATAAGGAGAACAAATCTCCCTAAATTAAATAAAGATACGTCAGAACTAATCCACCTGCTAAAAATTGAATACAAAAAACAATGTAGTACAGTAAGCCGTACAGTAAGCAGTAGAGTTCGAATGACGTGACCCAGGTTCGAACATACTGTCGAATCAGTCCCCCAACTGATCACTACTATACTGTCTTTACTGATATGGCCATTGGCCACTAGTCCTGTGAGAACCCACTGAATCCATTATTAAAGTCACAGACGTGAAACACTGTGTATTGGTTTGTATTCCCTCTCCTATTGATTCAGGCTGGGAACATTCCATCAAGTGGAGGCCTGGTCATTAATGCTACTTAAAGAGCAATCGTCATTAAGGTAGCAATAATGACCAGGCCTCCACATGAGCGAATGTGCTTGGCCGGAGTTGATCTTTGCCAGTGAGTTATCTTTATGCCAGTGGACAGCATTGACGGCATTCTGTGGATCCAGTGATGAACTGGTTTGCCAGTTCATGTCACTCGAATAAAACGTTAGAACGTTAAGGTGGCTTTTTGTAGCATGGGAGTTTTTGCAAACAATTTCCGATGCTCTGTTATTTCCGACCAGGTAGTAATTCTGCCTATTCACCTCGCATGTCGATATAACATTCTTATACATAATTATAAGGTTGTAATTACCTATTCCAAATGGGATCAAGTATTCTGATTTGACCAACTCTCCTTCTTTGTTGATGAATCTTTCAGGACGGAATTTTTCGGGTTCATCCCAAAGCTGAGGATCACGATGAATTGCGTAGATGTTTGCAAAGACCAACGATCGTTTGGGGATTCGGTAGCCGCCCAGTTCGGCTTCTTCTATATTACTAGAATGTAGAAGTTACTGTTGTAGTAGAAATTAGAAAATACAATCTATTGGTAAAAAAACTTGATGTAAAAATTTGTTAAAAAAAATAACCCTTCTATTGAACCTATAACGGGGGGGGGGAGGAGAGAAAAGAGGTTTAATGAAGCATCGACAGATAGGTCACTAGCGCCAACCTCAGTCACAGTGCGGTGGCCTGGGTTGCCACTGTGCCACACATAACAGAGATGTGAAGCAAACCACAAATATACAGGGTGTAACAAAAGGTTGTGTCTATACTTGGGTGACTAATTCCTTGCATCAAACTAAGAACATAATTCCTATAAACATTTGGCCAAAAACGTTTTATTCTTTAGTTATCGCATGAATTAATAACCCAAATTCCAACTTCTTTTCCCCCACCCACCCACTCCCACTAACTGGCGATTGCAAACACAAAGCAGAATAGGAAGGTATTGAACGAAGATAGTGAAAAAACTATTAAACAGTCAGAGTCACACTAACGGAAAAATATCTCTTACCCAAACATTTGTTCTAGAGGGGGAGAACCATTGTTTGAAATTGTCGTTAGTCGGTGTTAACGTAGGCTGGATAATACCATAGTGGTTTTAATCCCGTAAACAGATACACGGCAGAAACTCAAAAAGAAAAACGTCTTGAAGTAGTAAAATCTAAAACAAAAACCTACAAGGGTGAAAAGAACCCTCCAAGTTTCAGCCAATCAAAATAGTGATATCCGAGCCAAAAATGGCTGCCACCAAGTAGCAACATTAATTGTCAAGCTAATCCCACCGACTATTACCTCAAACGTTAAATCAAAAACTTGCTTGGCAACTAATGTAGCAACTTAGTGGCAGCCATTTTGAATCTGAAATCACTACTAATGATGGCTGAAACTTGGCGGATTTTTTTTACCCTTGTGGGTTTTGTTTTAGATTTTCTTATTTCAAGATGTTTTTCTTTTTGAGTTTCTGCCGTGCATCTGTTCACGGGATTAAAACCACTATGGTATTGTCAGGCCTACATTAACACCGACTAAAGACAATTTCAAACAGTGGTTGCCCCCCCTCTAGAACAAATGTTTGGGTAAGAGATATTTTTCCGTTAGTCTGACTCTGACTGTTTAACAGTTTTTTCACCATCTTCGTTCACTAACTTCCTATTCTGCTTTGTGTCTGCAATCGCCAGTTAGTGGGAGTGGGTGGATTGGGGAAAAGAAGTTGAAATTTGGGTTATTAATTCATGCGATAACTAAAGAATAAAACGTTTTTGGCCAAATGTTTATAGGAAATATGTTCTTAGTTTGACGCAAGGAATTAGTCACCCAGGTATGGACATTACCTTTTGTTACACCCTGTATATCCTATCTCAAATCTGTACTTCCTACAAAAATCAAAAATAAAACCGGAAGAAGGACACAACATCACTCAATTAATACGCAATGTCCTACGGAAGGTGGACACGGCGACTAACAGCAGGACAGAATGACGTCTGACTGAATTGTAATTATGTTTTCAACTAAAAATTGGCATTGAATCTAGCCCAGTTACAAATGTGGAGTACCCTCATGAAGTGGAAGTGAATGTGACATTGATACATTTAAAACCTATGCGTACACTAAATATACACTAAAACACTTCACAAGAAACAGCGCAATTTAAAGCACAAAGCGATTTACAACAAAGATCAATCAATGTAATGAAAATCTTCTTACTTATGTCCAGTACAACCATACATTACGCATACATGCATACATGCTACACTTGTCTGAACGAATTTACACAATTGTGAAACTAAAGTCACACAATTAAGATAGTCTCACAATCAATTTGCACGGCCGCAATTAAGCTCTAAAACAGAAAAAAAAAGTTTGAGCAAAATTTCAAACATGTGGAAAGATATTGGAACGTTCTTGGTTATGGCACGGTACTCGGATTGGCCTACATGGCTACAGCCCCTAGTCTTGGACTATCAGAGCTGGAATCCAGAATATCGTTACGTCCCTCAGGTCACCACACCATTTAGAACCACACCCAATTCCACCCAGTTTAGCATAAAAAGGGATAATTGCTGAAAGCACACGTCACTGATTATAGGAGAAAAAAGCCAAGAGTGCTACATGGTATTTCAAATAACGTTTCGAAAAAATGCATTTTTCGTCATCTGGTTCGTATAATAAAATTTACGTGGCAAATCCACAAGTCACTTACTGTTAAGTAGTGCACATTTAAGAGAAAAAACTAATTTAAAAACCGCAATTTTCCCTCCAGAAGAGGCAGAAAGAGTGGCGAAAATCGAGCCTCACCAGTTCCTTGGAAAACCAAGTTTCAAGTGCAGCTGTATGCTAATTAGGGTGCTTGCATTTTCTTGGGATGGTCTACTTTAGGACTAGGGTTTATTTGGTTTAAAAAATAACCACTGTGAGGGCACTCAAGTACGAAGCAGTACTGGAAGATAATAAATTGTATTCCAGCTTACCCTTTTACTGACCGATATTTAAGCGCTAAATGGAAAAAAAGTAATAGTGAACCCCTGCCAGTACTGCTTTGTAAGCGTTGCATGAGAAACTACAGGGCTCATTCAACCCAGGCCTGTTTTCCACATTTCTGTTTCTCTACAATGCCAAAATTCCCGGATTTCACTTGAGAGAATTATTTTACTAACTCTGAAAATATCTACTAAGGTTGAAAGCTTAGCTACGCGTGTATAGGTTCATCGGTTTGCTCCAGAAGAGGTAAATTTCACAAAAACTTTACTTCAACTTTAGTCAGTGTTTAATCAAAAAGTTGCAACTTCACAGGTTGCTAAAAAAATCTACTCTAATTATTCATCATACTAGTGGCTACAAACAAATTGAAAATTTGGAAAACATACCAAAAAAAAAAAAGACTTACGAGTGAGGGACCCCAACAGGTCCAATCGATCCCAACCTTTGTATTTCTAGTAAAACAGCTTCGGTGTAAACCATTTTCGCTTTGTCCAACATGGTAGGATCCCGGTCCATTCCAATGACGTCATCAATTTCTTGCTGAACTTTCTTTTGGATTTCTGGATGAACCATCATGTACAGAAGTGCCCACATCATTGTACTTGTTGTTGCCTCCGTACCACCTTGAAACAGACCTAGAAGGTTTCCTTGCAGTTCCCTTTCTAAAAGTAAAACGTCTATTTTTATTTCAATTCAAAGAAGATACCTTATAAGAGCAGGGCACACCAAAATTTTGCGTGATAAAGACAGGAAATATCTTTTTTTTTTTATCTTGTATTTCCACATAAAACCTCTTTCACTGAATAGATTTTATATTCAATGATATAATTTTGCAGGCTATAGAGTCTGTTTCCTACTTCATCTTTCGAGAGTAAATAGGTGCACTGCGTTTTTACCGATAATTTCAATTTTTTTTTATTTCTTTCGTTGTTCCTTTACCTTTTTCCAACTTCAAAATTATTGTTATTTACCTTCTTATGTTTCCATCAGAACTTATCATTATATGCAAATTCAGTATATTTAGTAAATTAGTAGTCGATACATGCACATCATGGTAAATAACAAAAAAATCATAGCAAACAAATTAGCACAATGACAACAAGGTACACTAGGAATATCTAAGATTTGGGAAATTTAGTACGAATTTAAATTTTATTGGGATGCGGTAATAAAGACTGGGGCCAACCTACTGGAATCGCTAATCCTACATAACTAATTATTAGTGTATAATTTGATTTATGCTGTTGTTTGCCCGTTATCTTTGCATTGTGATCATTCGTCAATAGCATAAATCCAGGAAGTTCCGTTCAAGGACCGACCTTGTACTTTTGCTGGTGATTTGTGGGTTACACCCAAAGTATAGTTTTTTTTTATGCATTGACGTCAGCTCCTTTAGGGCAAGAAAAAATTTTCATGCTTGGCAATGAGTGGTTGTCTGGCCTGAAACGTCGCCTTTCTAGTGTTGTTACGTATGTACCTTATTGGGTTTTTCATTTCTTCATTCATTCGTTGCCGTTTACAATGCTAGCACTTATATTTCCTCGTTTATATAACGAATTTTTAAAAAATATTTAATGAATGAAACGAAAAAATATCCGCAGTTTGAAACTGCTCTGAAATAAAAAATACAATTCGGTCATTATCATAGGTTCCAAAAGCTAAGGAAATTATCGATAATTTTTTTCAACTCGAGTGTTTTGGCCCGTATAAACTCACGAGTGGGAAGCACGATGGAAATTACATGCCAATAAATAGCACGAGTGAGTTTAATGGGCCAAATCACGAGTGTTGAAAAAAATTTGATAATTTCCAAAAGCTCGCGGGGTATTTAGTTACAGAATTTCTCGTCATTTTTCATCATTCAGCACTCTAAATTACGTATGCAGAATTTAAAAAAAAATTATAAAAGTCGCTGCTGGCCTCCAAATATTGTCGCGCCTATTTGTACCACGGCCGCCAGGAATCAAATTGATATTTGCCGCCGCTGAAGAATTTCTCATTGGCGCACACCTCCTAAGATTTTTACTTTAAACTATTGCGTAATAATAAATTAGTAAATGTAGTACACATTTTGACTTTTTCTAAAATTCCAAGAGTAAGTGAAAAAGTAGGTTACGGAAATGAACGACACAGTGCGTATTTCGAAAGAAAGACCTTCCGGACTGTTACTGGTAAGAAAATACATACTTTTATTTGAAATGAATTCAACAAACGTATCGTAACATGTCAACTGTGTAACGTTTGAAGCGAATGACTGCCAAAAGCGTATCAACTTTAGAAAGCGCTCGCCATGTTTTGCACGGTTTAGCATTACACTGCGTCAACCAAAAGCTACAGGATATTGCCCAACTGATTTAATTTTAAATTTAGCCAATGAACATCGACTTACAGTGATAATCACGCAGTAGCTTTTTAAAGCTACTGCGTGATTATCACTGTAAGTCGGTTGTGATTGGGCGAATTTAGTACACGATCAAGTGAGCAAATTTCTGTCAGGGAAATTCTCACTGTAAGTCGGTTGTGATTGGGCAAATTTAGTACACGATCAAGTGAGTAAATTTCTGTCAGGGAAATTCTCAGGGTTAGTTCGTGAGTACAAGACAGCCCATTCACGGCACAAGTGTCAAAACATTAAAGTTGTAACTTTGGGAAGAAATGTACCATGAGTAACATGGAGATCTATACAGATTAAGAGCTAAGACTTAAGGATTTCTATACAGAAAAAAAACCTGTTCAGGGATTTATTTAGCGTAAAATTGCAACGCAACAAATTACAAATCTTATCACCAGACACACAACTTAACGATTTTCGCTGCAGTAGTTTAATTAGAGGTATGCGTCTCAAAATATTTTTTGGCGGCAGAATCGTCAATTTTTTTTTATTTGAAAGGTACTCAGCTAATTACTAATGTTCGCTGCTAATTTCAGTTCCTTAAAATGAAACGGTCACTATGCCTCGGCTTCCCCAGTCGTCGACTGCTAATGAAATTTATTGAACCAACTGCTGAATTGACGTACCATTAAAGGACCCTTCGTGTCCGTTTTTCTTCAACTGTGAATTTCTTTCAGTGAAGAAAACATCAATAAAATCTTTCTTACTATTGTCAACATACTCTTCTTTATGCTCTTTGATGGTAGCATTTAGGAAAGACTTGATTTCTCTATCGATTTCCCTACATTGATAGAATATAAAGTCGGCATTATGACCATATACATGTGAAAATACAAATACAAATACAAAAAAATAAGCTTTATTGAAACAGATCAATATGAAAAAAAAAACTAGAAAAAGTACCTTAGCTAACTAACTATATTACGAGAACATGACGTGCATTAATAATCACAGTATAGGCCTACCCAGTTTCACGCCTAACACATGTTTAGAATCCAATGAATCCGTTGTACACTTTTTCTTTTTTTCTTTGTAAACCTAATTATTAACAAAATTCACAGGAAAAAGCTAGGAGCGCAACAATAAAAAGTCAAAACATGCATAAATTTCGACATCTATGTTTTATGGTGATGACTTTCTCGGAGAAGAATATGCTGCTAACATCTCCACAGTCTGATCACTTCAGATCCGGTTTATGAGCCGAATTCCATATTTATTTTACTTCACGGGTACAAACACAAACCTGAGACAACATTGTGGAACGGATGATGAAGACAAGGGATGTTCTAACCTTTTCCTGACTTTTTTTTGAAGACATAACATACAAAGAGTACAGAGAGGAAAAAAGCATCAGATGAGTAATGAAAAATAAAAGCCAACACGGCGCACACGTAACAGCAGTACATCATTCGTCATTCGTCATTGAAGACATGCACACGCATGCTTGGGGGATGATTCCAACCTCCTATCCGGGATTTTCCAATTTTTGCATTAGTTATAGATTAGGCGTACAACAAAATCTAGATTGGAGGTTTGCTTATCATCACTGTAATGTGTGACACAGTGGCATTCCGGGTCACTGCTCCGTTACTGAGGTAGGTGCCAATGACCTCGCTGTCGACGCGCCATTAAGCCACAATCCCCCATGCACACACTTTTTGTATTTAAATATTAAAAAAGGCACCAGTGTTAAATTCACGTTGTAGCCAACGGCAGCAGCTTCTTTAACTATAGCCAAGCGAGCTTAGATGTTGATTTACAGATCACAAATATACATACAAGGTAGGAAATAAGCTTTCTTCTTTGATTGGTGAACGAAATGTTCTGGGTTCAAGTCCATTGAGTTGACGTCTTTTCTTTCTTTTTCAGCTAGTCATTAGCACCAACCTTAGTAACAGTTGAGTAGCCCGAGTTACCACTGCACCACACATTAGCAATATGCTAACTGTACCCCAAATCTAGATTTTATTGTACAGTCGGGGATCGTATTTTATCAGTTAACGGAGAGTCATATTGTTACAAATGACATTTCAATTAAGTAATAAACAATAAATCGTTATTTGAATACAAAAATAAATTATAATTACAATCATAATTGTTCTGTACTCTAATTAGTCTACTTTCTAAGTATTCTGTTGTAATTATGATTTCTAATAACAATTAAAATATCATTTATAACAAGATCTCTCTTTGTTTACTAATAAAACAAGATCACTGGCTATACGATAAGATCTAGTTCAGGGGTTTGGTCAACATCTCTACAATGTGGGGCGCAGTGACAACCGGGGCCACTGCACTGTGACTGAGGTTAGCGCTAATGACCTAGCTGTCGAGGCACCATTAAACCTCAATCCCTCCCACCTCTATCCGTTATCAAACCCCTCTGTAACCGTGAGTAAACCGGATTCGCAGCCGCCTAGCAGGAACTTACTATGTCGTCGTTTCGTTTTTATAGTCTCAAGGTTACAGATCATATCTAACTGTGCTGAAAGGCTACAATGAGGAGTGGGAGTTTACGCTTGAGATAAAGAAAGTAAACAGCATAGGCATCGATCTTGGGTTGACTTGGTTGTCGTTTACCAGTACGATTTTAAATGAGATGGGCGACAATTTTTTTGTAGATATACGTAGTGATGTTTGGCGAGTAATTAGATTTGGAGGTGGGGAAGGAAGCAGGAGCAATTTCCTGTAGCCATTGTTAAGGAGCCAATTCGGTGTTATATAAAAGTTTTTTTAAGGGGAAGAAATTTTCCACGTCTCTTTTGAAATCGCACTGTCTTAAAATGCGAAAAATAGTGAAAATGTGAAATCGTGGTTGGGTATGTAGTTTTCATCAGCCTTTCTCTCCACACAATTTTGTAAAGTCCAACGCCCCTGGTAAATAGATTCCACCACATCAATAGTTCAATATTTAGGGCCGTCATCACACATTAATTATTTACTAATTTGCAAGTAAAAAGAATTTGTTGCATGTAAACGTGCTACAAAAACTGTACCACAGTCAGTGAAAATACTACAACAATGTAATTTATCTCTCTAGGTCTAAACTCATTATTTAAATTCGTGAAAATTAGCTCGCGTTGTTCTGTGACTGAAAGTCCATGGGCTATAAGGGTTGTCTGTACACATTTTCAAACTAAAAAATGGGTTATTTTACGGTAGCCATTTTTTCGTGTAGTAGCTTTTAGGGCCCATTTTTTAAATAAAGGGCTCTCATTAAAAAAAAATGTGCTACAAACTGTAATTGGTCGATTTAAGTAATTGTTTAGTCATTAAACGCAATGCGCAAAAGGGCACCTTTGCGTAGTAAATTACATGCTTATGTAGTATGTAACATTTATTTACTTTCTGTGTTGTGGTTACACGACTTTGTCACATGGAGCGATTGGTTCTTTTAGTGTATTTGGGGACGCGACAGGCCAAGATGATTCTATTATTCACTGCTTCGTCTCAACTTGGTCACATCACTGTGAAACTCGTTCCACGCATGAAACTGGTTCCATGCATAATGAAATTTGGACCATGTAACCTATAATAGCAACAGCAACTCTGCAGAACACCAGAAAACAACACCACACGTGCACCTACTGCAAAACGTAGCTAGAGTAGTGAGAGTATACCTCATGCATTCAGTTGGAGGGGGGAATTGAGTTTTAATGGCGCGTCGACAGCTAGATCATTAGCGCCAACCTCAGCCACAGTGCAGTGGCCCGGGATGCCACTGTGCCGCACATTGCAGAGATGTTAACTAAACCTCAGACATAAACGTGGGCCATAAACCTAGCTACTAGATATTTTATAAACTTTGGTTGGAGAGAGACGGGTAGGCCACTAACTACACACACGATGCACTTTACCTTAACAAGTTTTGTGCTCTAGAAATAAGAAGTAGTAACTACTTGTTATCTTTAGAACACAAAACCTGTCAAGGTAACTATTATATTACAAGAGTTTAATATCGATATTTTTATGATAATCGGGAGTTGCTTACCGAACTGGAATAAAACATCGAGCGCTTGCATAAAATGTTTTCATAAGCTTGGGAATGGAGCAAATGAGAGGGAATATGAAAAAAACTTCAACTATGATTAAGAGGCCTTTGCAACTGGAATATTACGTTGTGTTAAAAATAAGATAGAATGACCAATAGCCTAGGGGTGTTTTTATGATAATTGGGAGTTACATTCCGAACTGAAAAAAAAACACCGAGCGCTTGCGCAAGGTGTATTTATCAGCTAGGGAAAGGAACAAACGAGTGGGAAATGAAAACAACTTAGAATAGGATTAAGGGCGCGTTTATGCAAAGACAATTTTCTCGTTTACTAGTTTTTACTTGGTCAATACTAAATCTGCTGACTGCTTCTCACCGTTGTCGGAGAATGCGGCTTTCGAGTTGTCTATACGTAGTAACCATGGCAACAACGCGGACGCAAATTTTCTCCTCGTGCCTCGCGACACGACGTACGATGCGTGCAACATGACAGCGTGACTTATGACAACAAGAAAACAATTTTTACTGCAGTACACGACGACGGACAGATTCCTGAATACAGGCATTCGAAGGCTTGTCTTCGATTCGATAACTACGAAATGGACGCCATGTTGGATTTTGAATTCTCGCTGCGAGTTGCTATTTACTCTGCCGTCGTTTGATCACTGCTAGGAGCTGTTTTTTTCAGCGAGAAGAGCAAATTTTGGAAATAGCGTGAAATGGCAACAATGTTGTAGCAATGTTTAAAATGACTTGCACTTTGTTCTTTGGCCGTGTTGTTATTTATAAACCATTTAATTTGTTGTCGCTTACCGCATTCATTTAATAGAAACGGGAAATTAATCGTAAATAAATAACGATTGTCTAGCAAATAGCTTTCGGCGAGCGAGAAGATCTCGTTGCGTAAACGAGCCCTAAGAGGTATTTGCTACGGAAATACTACGTTGCGTTAAAAACAAGATGGAATCACCAATATCATTTACATGGTGTGGAAAAGTTGCCAAGGGGATCACTATCACACACAAAAATTCCGTCACTCTGGGGTCATGTCTTGAGGTACTCCAATGGCCGTTAATTTTAACATTGTACTGCAATGGGTGGAATGGCGAAAAAGGCAAAAAATGATGATTTGACTGGTTTTAAATTTAACTTTAACATTATCTTATTTGAAACACTTAGAGACTATGAAAGGTATACGTAATTGCGAGAGATGTTTTCTGTGCAATAGTGAAAAAAAATTGTTATGGCCCAAAATTGCCTATAAGGTTTTTTTGGCCAATTTTCTATGCTAAATTATTCTCACAGTTTTTAAGAAAAGTAAAATTATTTGTAATTATGGCATAATAACGTAGTTTCTGAGGAAATCAAATGAGGTAATCTTAAAAATTAAATTTTAAAACTAAAATCATCATTATTGCCTTTTTTCGCCGTTCGGTCCAATTGCCGTACAATGTTAAACTTAAAGGCACTTGGGGCACATCAAGACATGACCCCAGAGTGAAAGTGATGCCCAAAGTCAACTTTTCCACACACTGCCAATAAGAAAAGAAAGAAAAAAGGCTTGTACACTGCACCCTAGTGACCAATGCGAAAAAGGTAAATGATAATGCTAAAATAACCAGTTATGGATGGTATCACCAAACACAAACGTTCTTCTTATCCAAGCCATTTACCTTATGCGAGCCATTCCTGTAATTCGGTCAATAAATGGGATGTATTCCATCCACGGAAAGAAAAATGTGGGAATGAAATTTGAATTAAAATTGAACTGTTCGTCCTGTAATTTGCAAAGTCTCACGTATTTTGGGTCGTCGTACTCGAACCTTTTGCCAAATTCTAATGTAGAAATGATGTTAGCAGTGCTCACGGATGTCATCTCTTTGATATCAACAGGTTGGCCATTTTGTTTTGATAAGACCTCGAGGAACGCGTGTATTTCTTCCTGAAAAAGAGAAGGTAGAGTCAGATTGGGCAATAGGAAATTAGCACTCAAAGTCGACGGATACAATTGAAGTTGAAGATATGTAAAAGTCTGTCGAAGTGTGTTTGCCTAAATTTGTATATTATTGGAAATATTATACAGTCTAGGTCGCTAAATCCTATGAAGTGAAATATACAGAATTCAGACTTTCAGAAATGTAATATTTCAAGAATATACAAAACGCAACTAGAGAGAATAACCATTTCCATAAACAATCAACTAATTTAAGCAAGAAAAATGATCACCATACCTTCGCATACAATCTCTGCAAACATTAGTTGAAACTTTTCATCTTGTAGCCTATTAGTGTTGGCTTTTAAAAATATGATTGAAACTTGGACAGATCAACAATGCAGATTTTATTTTGTCTTTCCTTTAACTGTCAAACCACTGTTTCAATCTACTTGTTAACTTTTATTCAAAAAACCTATTAAAAACTAGAGTAAGCCCGTGCTACACACGGCTGGTCTTGGATCCACTTTTTGCAACACTGGCACGGTTTGTTGCTCATGTGTACGTCCATGTTTCACCGAATTAAGTTTCTTCAATCCAAATTTTGTGCTCAATGGCCAACAAACGCTTTCATCGAATTAAGTTTGTTCAAACGAATGTTTGCGCAAACTGGCTAACAAACGCTGATTTTCGTTTGCTTCGCTCACTCAATCAGCGCATCCCGTGATGCAAGTCAGTGAAAATGCACCGTTTTAAAAATTGGGACGTCAATGCATTTTCCAGCATCGTTGTCTGAAAAAAATTGCGCTGGGTAATAATGCTGAAGTCCGTTGTACAGACGGGTGGTGTTGAAATCTTTAGCCTGGCGGCTTTGACATTTTTGTTTTCTGGGAGATACAGAAAGTAAATCGCTCGGGCCTATAATGCCTCATTATTGTTTTATTTTCACTTGGACAGGTCTTATTGTTCCAGGCCACTCTGCAAGATAGTAATGATAAACCTCGTACTCCGCAGTAATTGTTAGTGTGCAATTTGAATCAATTCAACTCAGCTCTGAAAGCCCGCCTTTACGAAATAAGTAAGCCATTCTATCGTGTTTAGGTGCCACTTAACAACGTGGCTTAGTTTGATTCGAAACTATATGCCTTTAGCTGAAACACGAATTCTTTCACAATCATTTTCCCCATCAACAATTAACGGTTAGACGAAATTGTTAGACACCGTAGCAAAGACATAACACGTGCACGAAGAATGAAAAGCAATCAAAGTGATTGTTTACTTAAACTTATTTCAACGACCTTATTATGTAGATATGTATAGCCAACAATCTTTCATACAGTTCAACATAAATTACTCATCTTAAAAAGAAGTCAATTCCTACGCTAGGCCAATTCAGGTTAGTCCTATAACAAAGCAGATGCATTTTTTTTTGTGTCGAGTCAAGCTAATTTCATAGCTAATAAAACAAGTTTCAAGTTGTGGAATACTATAGGGATGGACTACCTTTTTTACCCTATCCATGCCTATGCCGCCATCTTGGCAGACCATTTTTCCAATTCCTCTGAAAGTGAACCCGACACCCGTTTGATACTTAGCATTGAGATTATTATGGCATGTAACGTGGCCTTTGACATTGACACTTGACACTTCCTTTACTATTCACGTGTGCATATTTTCTTTTCAGTGATGCATATTTTCTTTTCACCTAAATTGAAACATGCACGCATATATTGTGAAGGAATTCCGCTGACTTTTCTTTACTAGAATGTGAACAGATAATTCCATTTTAAAGCATATTTTTCCAGTATGTTTTATTTTTACACCTGGGTGTTGGCTTTGTTTATTCACCCGCTGATAATTCAAAAGTTATACTAGAATCAATCCATCGGCTTTCCAATCTAGTCTGTGTGAGCTAAACTCTGGTATTTTATTTGCGTCTGCTGAATAAGTTTATTCACTGGCTTTTAGCCTTATCTGATTGATTTAATCCCTGTAGCTCTGTAGCAAAACTTGCTAGGATATTATTCTCTTTGGTTCTTTTCAGCTGTTTGAATTTAACGTGTTGTCGACCATTGTTTTGCCCCAACTATTTTTGTTACTCTTCACCTTGCAGAATTTTTGTGATAATCAAGGACAGATTCGCAGGGCGCAAATAACCCCTGTATAGTCGTGCCTTTTTCTCGAATGGTTCTAGTTCTTTTAGCCGTAAATAGAGCCCAGAAGCTTCTGCTCACTTTGTAGAGTTAAACTGTAGCATACTGATGACTCCGTATATTATCTTCTGGTTGTCAAGTTGATGGTGATTTAAATTCAAAAGTACTATAATTATCTTCCACTTCATCAAGATACAATTGTTGGTATCGATAAGAACTGTTGTTTATGACTCCAATTCGATGTGTCAATACCGGTCGTTACTGTCACCAAACAAAAAATCCATACCTTAATGTTCGCAAAAGATAGTACTCTTCAAGATTTTACTGTTTTAAGGAAAACTTTACCATTATTCTGGGTTCTAAACTCAGCTTTCCCATTCCATAATCACGCATGGTCGATATTAAAAATCTCCTTTGTTCTCGCCAGGGGTCACCTTCACTTACTATTATACCTGTAACAGATGGAAAAAAACATCGTTTACATTATAATTTTTAATTTCCTATGATATGAACTCTAACAGAGAACAAAGATAAATAAACAGTTTGGTTGGATTGCAAGAACGATAGTTATCCTAACGCCTCTACCAATCGTAACTACCAGAAACTCACTGCCGTCAAATAATAAGAACGAGTTTTTTTAAATTAAATATCGAATAGGAAAAAATGTCCCCCTCCCCGAAACAAGGAAAACTGATGGTTGAAAAGGAGCCAATGTAAAAAAATTACACCACCCCCCCACACACTTACCACCCACCACCATACATAAGTGAAAATTAAGCACTCACAATATCACGAAAGCGCAAGATAATTTAATTTTCGGCAGTAAAAACACAATCGTTTAAAAAGAGGGAATCTGCCGCAATTTGCAGGCTTCAGAGCTCCGCCACGATATTCACGTCAGAGCACTGAAGAATGTAAATCGTGGCTGCCTCCCTCTTTTTAACTTTTAGTGCTTTCGTTGTGAAAAAGTCCCACAATTCGTGGTCGAAAATTAAATTACATTGCATTTTTCGTGACGTTGCAATTTCTTGCCTCTCAGATAGCACTTTTGCCACACATAACTAAAACTAAAACATACGCTCCCTGAGAAAAACAGGTTAGCAGTTGGTGTTAACGTACACGTGCATTCCCGAACATATACGCAAGTCGTTTCAAATTCTACGTTTATACTTACTGCTAAACGTTCTACTCAAGGAAGCTTATGTTTTTAGTTTTTTAGTTTTTTATATTTAAAAGTAATTTAGTTTTTTGTTGTTGTACCCTTTATACTTGGGCTATTACGTTTCGATGTTTTAATCCTAAATCTTTCGGAACTGCATAACGGAGTGCAAAAATTCCCAAAACATTGTGTTTGACTGCGTTTTTTTTATATGTGCACTACATACTGACATTAAATTGACCTGCATTGCTTCCTTTTGAGGGGGTTATCCCTCCTGAATGTCATTGCTGTCGATAATACGGTCCGTCACTTACTTGTTGTTTGTCACCAACTTGAAGGTGTTCGTCACCATTTCCATCTGCGGGGGTGGGGGGGGGGGGGACTTATGTCAATTGGGCGATAAGCCTACCCTCCGGTCCGTTTTTTTTTATTTTTGCAGGAGGTGCAGATCTACGATAAGATATCGATTTGGGGTTTTTTCAACATCTCTTTAATGTCGGGAGCAGTGACAACCCGGACCACTTCACTGTGCCTGAGGTTGGCGCTAATGACCTTACTGTCGACGCGCCTTTACGCCTCATACAACCCCCCCCCCCGGGCAACCTTTATTGCTTTTATTTACCAATCTGGTTACACAAGTAGGTCATGATGCTAAATAAATGACTCGAGAATACGTGTAAAAATCAATCTCCCGAATGCGAGGCGATGTGCTGTAAAATACTGAGCTTCCGGGGGGGGGGGGGGGATTGGGGCTTAATGGCGCGTCGACAGCTTGGTCATTAGCGCTAACCTCAGTCACAGTGCAGTGGTCCGGGTTGCCACTGCACCACACATTACAGAGCTATTATTCAAACCCCCAGCTATTATTCTGAATCCCAGTGGGGGAAGCTAACCAAGTCCACTTTTTTACGGCCCCACCTGAACCTTTTTTCCCCTCTGGCGACCTACAGAACCTGAAGTATACATTTGGCACTGATGAAGGGAAAACCCTGCAATCCGATCCGGGAAAACCCAATTATCGATGGTAGAACAGAATAGATCTCATATAACTGAAAGAGATTGAGGAGCATCCTGATATTACGTAACGTTTGTTTTTGCCAATTTACCCCCCCCCCCCTCCCCAGTAATGAAATGTAATACTTGCCTTGACTCCCTCCCCTACCCTGTAACGTAACGTTATTTCTTTTTTTTTGAGGGGAGGAGGGTAAATTGAGACGTCATTTTAATTAGGTTAAAAATAAAAAGTCAAATTAAATAATTTGTGGGAAAGGAAGGGTAAGGTGGGGTATGGCCCCAAATAGGCCCATGCCTCACTCAAAATTGTGCCATTACTTAATACGGCACAGTTTTAAGTAATGATTGGACACTTTATGCCCCTCCCCCCCACAAATTATTTGTTTGAATTTTCGTTTTAAACTTACTTACTTTGGTTTTGTTAATATTTAATATGGAATCTACACAGACACTAATTTAAAAATAACTACTGTGCATATAGGTAAGCAAAGATTGACTTTACTTAGAGGGAACACGATTGACTTTTAGAGGGAATGATACACTGTTTCAGAGATAAAGAAGGGTTTCCTTATTCTCCGCCTCCCCATCACCCAGCCACTTCATACATCAACTGAAGCATGCTTGGATGACCAGTGTATGTTCCGTGTTTAGAGTTAATTCTAATACAAGGAAGAAAAGGGGTAAAAAGTTGCGTACTTCAGACCGATTAAGCTATACCTCTCATTCATAAATGAATAAAAAACTATTTTCCATTTAATTAATGAATAAAAAATGCGAATAAGCTGAAAAAAAACTGTGTTCCTGTTGCTTTCATTAATTTACTTATTAAATTTATTAACAGTTTGTTACGCAACAAACATTTTAGCCGTCCCCTCCCTCTCGTAACAATTCGTAGCGCAACATCGACCTCCCACCCTCCCCCTCAATCGTTACTTATAATTTATGAACGCTTGACCCTTGCCATTCTCTCGAAGTATTATGGTCGCACAGACTGGCAGAGTCTTTGCCAGGATCTCCTTCCAAGTCACCGATCGCCTTCTTTACACAACAAGGATGAGTTGCACCATCCTCATCCATTTTGACAAAAAAAAAATAGTATTTTTTTAAAAATAATTTCTTTGAGCCTTAAGTCAGCATAATCAACTTAATGCTTGTATGGCTGAACTGGCTCAATTTTGAACATTTTCATGAAAGCAAAAGAGAAATTTGCTTACCTGCGTCATCTTTTTCCACTTTTGCTTGAAAAGCGTGGGGACGGCCTGAGAAGTTGTCTCCTTGTTTGATGAAGGCTTCTTTAATCATGTCTAAGTTATTTAAAACAATAACTAATGTGCTGCCGAAATAAAGGCTGTAAACGATAAAATAAATCTTTGTGTATTCGTTACGCTGGGCTAAAGGCTAACGAATCCAACAACGAAAAATAAACGAATAATATTATCGTATCTTTTCCTCATATTTTGTGCCTAATACTCAGCGGCGAATATATGGGGAGGGGGGGGGGGAGGGCTGAACCCACACAAACCAAAGTTTAAGTTTGAACAAATAGGTCTTAGAATTAACAGAAAGCCAAGAAAAGCTGCCAAAATCGAGTGAAATGAGTAAGAGAATAGTTGCAAAATTTCGTGCAAAACGGTGATGCAGTAAGCAAGCCCGCTGCCTGTATTTTGTGCTCGATACGCCCCTTCTAATATTTAATTTATTTTTTAATAAATTTACGATCCAGTGAGCTCTTCTTGTTTATTACTAGTTAGGAATGACAATGTGTTTCATGAAGTATACATTGAAGGCATTAGGACAGGGATGTAAAATTGTAACTTTTATTTTAATTGCACACACTTTTGGTTAAAATGGTACTATAGTTACACATTTTTATATAAAATAATCCATAGAAAAATCAATATGTGAACTCGGCTTGATCTTTCCGGTACCGATTACTGTACCTTCTCAACTCAAGTCTTTTTTTTTTTGTTGCTTTACTCCACAACCCTGACTACCAACCTCCTCTCACCTGTCTTGTGTTACAGTCTTTGAGGTTGATTAACCGATGTAGCACTGCTTTGCTGGGCGATTATGGAATTCACCTTTTATCAACCACAGAAGGAATGGGACAGTGGGCAATTAAGTCACATTTTTAGTCGGTCATTGGGTTATATACCTTGACCCC
>JAHWFP010210277.1:1548-16981 GCA_023313725.1 Lithobius niger
GGGGGGGGGGGGGGGGGTAGAAGGGGAAGAAAAATTGACTGTTTGAAATGCATTTGCGTACTGAATTTTTTTCTTGGCGTGGCATGGGTCACGGTAGGTCACAGTTTTTTCTTTAGCGGGTGGGTCAAGTGGGTCTTGGGTCAGGGCTCGAGTGGGTCAAGTGGGTGACGAGTCGGAAAACGTGACCCACTTTCATCTCTGGTCCGAAACCGAAGACACAAACAATTTTTTTAATTTTATGGTCGCGATTTTTGATACAGGATAACACGTAGTTTAAAATAGAACCTTCTCCCGCCCCCTCCAACTCTTCACTCCTAGCCGGAACAACTTGCCTGTTATGCCCCTGTCTTTATTATTATTGTAAAGTCAAGTTAATAAAAAAAATTGCTAAAAATTTCGACTCAGTTTTCATAATTGCTTGATTTGTCATCGTACCATCGATCCATTTTTTTTAAATTGATCACTCGTCTTCATTCGAAGAGCAAAGGGCCCTGAAAACCACTCACGCTCATGTTCACTGTCGTCAATTACCAACTACCACTTATAAGAATTTTCTAGCAGTTGCCACATTCCGTCGTGAGATAACCTATAGCAAATAAAACCGAAGTTAAACTAATTTTTTTTTTACCTTTAGGTACAATATCTGCACAGTTTTGCAGAAAAGTGAACCTAGTCGGGCTTGGGATGAATTTGAAATAACACAGTACTATACGCTAAATCCGCTGGATGTAGAGTTCGGGGTGGGTACTAATAACCAGTGGTACATTTAGGCACCGTCACAGTAAGCGCGCGCCTAGAGCCTCGAATGTTCAGGGGGCTCTAAAAAGTCAACAAAGAAAATCTTATCATTATTTGGTACAGTAGTGACCGAATAGAAAACTGCGTACGTAGCCAATGATTTTCCATTTAAATTTGCAGAACTTCACACAGAATTTAGGTCGTAAGCAACTACAGGTGATATATTAAAACTGAAATTATAATAAACACAGCTACGTTATTAGCTTTAGTGCAGTCGTTAACGAAATCGCACTTTTCAGCTGAAAAAGAAACACAATGGTAAAAATTGCGCACAATTTTTGTTTTCGTTATCTGTAATAATCAAAAATACCAGAAAATTGTTAAATTTCACGCTACACCAGAATATTATCGAGGTTTTGCAGTTAAGTGTACAGAAGACTTAGAAAACTGAGTCAGACACGTCCAGAGAATAGGTGTCCATCATACTGTCTTTGTCCCCACCACGTAGGGGGTCTTAGAGGGTTTTTTTTTTGGGGGGGGGGGAAGGGGGAAGGACCCTCGTATCGCATTCGGCGAATTCCCTGATTTCTGTCGGCTACACAGTAGGGCCCTCAATAACCTGCAGCACCTGTCTTCGACAGAAATGCGTAGGCTAAATAATTTTTTTTTCTGGGGGAGGAACAAATTTTAACGCCCCGTTTTCGCTCCTTTGCTAGAAAACGCACAACTGCTTCATTTTTATTGAATGACTATTTTCGTCATTTGCATACTGTATATTATGGCAATCAAACAAAATAAAACGTCTAAAGGTCAATATAGAAAAAAAAATTATGCCTCGGCTTCTTTTTTTTTTGGGGGGGGGGGCTTGACCTCCCCCCCCCCCCCCCACTCGTTATTTACATCATTGCTCGACAGGCAAAATAGCCCAATAATATTAGTTACTGTAGAAGTAAAATTGCAGCATCACACAATTAACACTTCCAAGGCTTTACACATTAAACATTCAATTACGATACTTCAAAACTAGTTTAACGAAAGTGCAGCTTTATTAATAAGCTCTTAAGTGTCTCATCAAAGTAAAATATGCTATGCAACATCATTATTATGTGCTTCACAACTGGTGGTTTATAAAAATAAGTTTAAAAGAGACTTCTTTCAAATAGGTGAGAATGCAGCATCACAAAATATGCATTTTAAGGTTTTCACACAATTGTGTACTGAAATATGTATTGTCTCACATTCGTTAAACACGAAATTCGTACTACAATTTTAATTCTAAGGATTGATTGCCAGAACGAATCCATCTACACTGTAACAAGCTTTATTTATAAGCAGATACACTGTCACGCACTAAGTATTTTATAGGATTCGTGTAACATAAACGATACTTCTTCCGCCTTTGTGTCATAACGCTACAGAAATTCTGCCAGAATACGTAAAATAAATAAGTACTCTAAAGAAGCAGGATTCGGCAGTGATGTACCATAAATTGCTTCAATTCCTCGCAATGATCTAGGGAAGCGTTCCCCGAAACCGCGAGCTGGCTTTATTCGTCCCCCTCCACAATGTTTCTTGTCTGTGCCACTGGACAGAGTAACGGAGGCGCTTTCTCATTACCGAACACTTTTTAGGCTGACAAGTTTCGATTACTCATATTTTAAACAATTTTTAGCACTAATAACCAGTGACGCCAAAATTAAAAGATATATGAATGTGTAAAGGATTTTGAATCGGTTGCCTTCCCCCCCCCCTCCCCCCTCTGCTTCGGAGTAGCAGTACCCTAAAAAAATGCACTCTTGCACAGTGTCATGTATAAGCGACGAATAAGAATTTAAAGTTACAGGATTTCTTTTTATAAATTTCTAAATTTATAAATTTTTTTTAATGTCATTCATTGTTTTGCCGAAAAGGGGACCTGCTGAAGCATAGTATTTGAAGTAGCACACACCTTACAAAATCAGCTAGAGTAGAATTCGACCGTAGATAATAAAGGGCTTCTCAATAGAAATGCTGCAGCATACAATTCAAACGTCAAGGGGTTTACACCATTATCCATTCGACTACATTGCTACACACTTTTACAACGAAATTGTAGCTTTTTTAAATTTTCACTTAAGTGTCTCATTAAAAAACGTTGACTATGCTTTGTAATATTTCTTACTTCGAAAACGGATACTAATAAAAATATCTGGCATTTAAAAGTTGTCTATTTCTTTTAATTATGTATGAAAAGCGTTACCACTACGGTTGCATTTCCAGGTTTTCACACCGTTTTGTATACGAGTATACATCGTCTGATATTCACGTTAAATAAGATAATTGCGTACTACAAACTTGATTTAAGGAACGATCGGTAGAAAAAATTCATTTACGTTGCAACAAGCCTCATTCACCAGAAATTGCAGTACCCCATATTATGTTTTTAATAGGCTTCTCGTCACAAAAACATTAAGACACTTCTCGCCCCCAAACGCAACTAAACATGAGCTTCAGTTAAAAGGCTTTACTACGGTTTCCACATTTAAACACTTTCTCACTGTTTTGTCGTAGAATGTAGAAAATGCAGCAGAAAATCTCACAAATCATAATACGACGTGTCACACTTTAGATATAATCAGCTTCCTGTCTTTCGACTTAAAATGTGCAACAGATAATCGTAGATATGCCTTACCACACATTTTACTGTTTAGGGGATTATCTCCAGTATGAACACGGACCACCAACAAAATAATTGCACTAAGTGAGCAAACATTTTTTGCCATATTATCGAACTACTTTCTTGTTGTTTATAAAGTTGAATTTCCTCGTCTGTCCCTTTCTGGCAGTTGACTTGGAAGATTTCACTTTTTTAGTTGAAGCACGAGTGGCACATTGCATAACACATGTCATGGCGTTCGTTTTAACCAAACTGCTTCGTGATTGGTTAAAAATAATACCGAAATAGTTTAGAATATAGCTTAATAAATGTTATTAGTCTGAGAATTCCAAAGGATACTTTAAATAAGAATTTATAAATAACATTGAGAGCCCACAAACGAGCTGTAAATGATACTAAAATTTTAAAAAGTACAAATTACTGGCGCCATCTAGTTTTTAAAATTGAAAGTTTTAGGCGTCTAGTTCCAAAGGTGGTCGAGGCGAGTCTCTGTCATCGGTCAAACGCTAGGACACCAACCTAATGCAAGTCTGTTACTCATCGTTCCTACGGAACTTTTCATAGACTCATGATATCATTAGTTGAGTTCGTCTGACGTAAATACGACCAGTCAGCACAATTCAGTTCCTTAATTATATTTTCATCATGTCGAAACATCTTTGATTTGTCCTTCAGCTTTTCCTGAGGGCACACACTCACTTCATTTGGGTCTACTATTAATCCTACAAAGTAATGGTCTGCTAGTTTTTCACAGATTGTGAACCCAATACTTGACATTTTTTTGTTTTAAAAAAGATATGGTCGATGCATGATTTGGTGATATTATTTTTTCTTACTTCAACTCTTGTAGGGGAGTTGATTTTAGGTTCATAACCTAATGTTGCCATCAAAACTTCATAAGAATGTCTACCATACTGACTTTGGTTTTTATGTTTATCATCCTTTTTATCAAGTAGATCAATATTAATGTCACCAATAACAATAATATTGTCAGTTTTATCGATCCCTATTAAAACTCTACCTATATCTTTTAAAAAATTCGAAACATTTGTGATTGGTTTTCTGTATAATAGCACTAATTAATTAATACTATTAATACTAATATTAGTATTAATTAATTTAATACTATTTTTACACATGTTTATTAACATGGCATCATTTTGAGCAATTTCCAATTCGCTGACACCCTTGTTTAACAAAAGCGACCAGACCACCACCTAATTTAGTATCCTGTCTGTTTATCCAATGTGAATCATAATTTACCATACTATATAAGGAATTTTCTTCACACTTAATACTAATTTCTGAGACCATAATAACATCCCATTTTACATTCATTACGTCAAGTTCATGCTTAAACATATCCCAATTTTTTCTTAAATTCCTAATATTAACATGCAAAAGAGTTATTTGCCCACTGTGAATTTTTTGCAAGTTGTGACTCACATCAATTGATTCAGCATAAATTTCATTTACATATGCTTGTTCATTCTCCTCCATTGTGTGGTATGGTTTTAGTTTGAACATTTTTAACTAGATCAGCTTCTGATTTTACAAATATAATCTCTTTTTCTCCTTCATCTTTTCTCATGTGGATTTTCCCTTCTTTAAACCATACATATTTATAGTCGTTATCTTTTGCATATTGCTTGGTCTTCCAGAATAAAGCTTTGTAGTGTGGTGTCAGGTGTCGTTTTCATTTTGAAAAATGTAGTCATTAGTTACAAGCATCTTTCTGGATTGAAGCCATGCATCTCTGTATTCACGGAATTTAAATTGTACTACTGTGGATTGGGGCCGAGTTTTATTTTTACTTGACAATCGATGCACTCTTTCAATTTGATCATCTCGATAATTAGTAATTTCCAATCCATCTACAATACGATGGATAGAGTCTTTCATGTTTTTATTTTTGATCATATCAACACCAAATATTTCATTCAATATTTCTATTTCGTGAATATTGTTCAGATTCTTTCTGGTCCTGCTGTATTTGATTTACCGTTTTTTCAAGGTCTTGGGGCACGGAGTTTCCAACCTGTAGGTTCTTCACAGTGTCTTCTAATTTCTTCATCCTGTCTTTCAACATAATGTTCTCTGCTTTCATTTCTTCATATTTTCCGTTAATTAAGTTTATTGATTCCAAAACCTTTGCCATTTCTGGTTTCAAGGAAATTAATTCTCGAACATTTTTTTGTGTCGGTAAAATAGCAGCTCTAAGATCATTATCTTGTAGGTTAGAGACTGTTGCTTTTTCATGGGCCAGTTTATCTGTTTCTTTTTCTTCATTTATATGATCTTTATCTTGTGTTGGTGGTATTTCGTCCTTAGGATCTGATGTGGAACCTTTTTTACCTCCTCTACATTTCAGACATTTCCATGTTTGTTTTGCTGATCCAGATTTACCATTCCAAGTTGAGGCTTTGATTCCTGAGCATTCATCATAATGGTAACTATTATTACAACTAGCAAAGCATGTCACAAAGTCTCCTTGGGAGCTTAATTTTTGCTTGCACTGGCCACAATAAGTCATCACAATTCAAGAAGTGAGAAAAAAAAAGTGTGTTCGAAAATGTTAACTTTTGGAACTAGATTGAGTCTTGGGTTTAATCCGGGTTATACACCGGAATGAAACTGGGTTAAAACTTTTTTTTGCCATATTCTCTGCTTACAAAAGTAAACAACATCTGCCTCAAATTCAGTCTTAATTGCAAGGTCAATTTTCAACACAGTCATCAAACAGGGCTCAACTTGGTCACACAATGTTCATGAGTTAGATTATCACTTCACAGATGTCTACAGACCTTTAGGAATAGCAGAAAATCCAACCCTCAACAGGAGCAATTAGCAGTACAATCCATGGGGGCAGCCATGTGTTTTTTTAATATATTTTTTTATTATTATTTTATAATAATAATAATAATAATAATAATCTGCTTTATTCAAGTACACGATGTTCTGTACAAGCACGAAATTCATACGAATTTGTATGTGCAAAGCAATGTTAATCAACTTTAGACAAAATAATATAATAAATAAATTTTTTTGTACAACTAATATAATTTCATATAGTGTAAATAAGAACAATACAAATAGTACAATAAAATAAAGATTAGTATAAATTATTCAAATCACACAAGTTCCCAGTATATTATTTTAGCTCGCATCAATGTTTAGTATTCTACTTTCATTTTCATTATAAGTAAATTTAGTCAACTTTAATTAGCCACTCTTTAACCTTTTTCTTTACTTCCTTTTTGTTAGCTGGTAAATCATTCAATATATTTGGTAAAACATAATTTAGTCCCCTCTTATTTCTCCAACGTGGTAATTCCAACCAATTATTATCATTTCTCAACACTTCTTTTAAGTTTAATTTTAATTTCTTCACAATGATAATATTTTGTTATGTATATCCATTTTAAGGTTTTATCAATATTTAACATATTATAGTAGCTATATATTTCTTTGGCATTTTTTAATTTTTCATTTTTAAATAAAACTTTTTTTGCTTTATTCACTAATGATTGTAACTGAATCATATAACTGTTAGTTATAGTGCCATAAATAATCAGCCCATATTTAATTATAGACATTATCAGTGCTTCAAAATATTTTTTTAATTTTTAATATCTAACAGCTCCTTTACTTCCTAAAGCGTCGGAATACTAGTCCAAGGTAGGCCTACCTGATATTTTTAACCTTTGTAAGATTTTTACATCTGCATGGTTTTTTTTCTCTAGACCGTTATCATTGCAAAATTTTATTATATCATTTTTCATGTACATATGTGATGTGGTGAATAATAATAATAATAATAATAATAAACTTTATTGCAAACAAACAAACAAAAATACATTAAAGAGTAAACAAGAAAATGGTATCGCCACAGTTTACAATGGGTGAAGTTTAGGCTTGAAAGCCCTATCTTACACCTAACCCACCAACAAAATAAACCACAAACAAAATCAAAAAAGAAAAGAAAAAGCAGAATACAATTATGTAAGGTTAATCCTTTAAAAAATAACCAATTAATAAAAAAAAAATTTAAAAATGCACAAAAGAAAGAGGAGTTGGGGGGGGGGGGGGGGGGGGTCGACCACGCTAGGAATTAAAGAAACGTTGGTAAATACGGTTTTTAAATGCTTGAACAGAAGGGGCATTGTTCAATTCTGCAGGCAGATCGTTCCATAACTTAATACTCTGAGTGAAAAAGGAAGAATGGTATTTATTAGTGCCAGTACCGTCCCGTATTCGTACAGTACCGTACGGATTGAGAACCCAAAGAAATTTGTATCTGGAGGAAGTGAATGCGTGAAAAGCCCTCAATATGCGCCAGAATTCGCAATTTGATCGTTACCTTTACGTGTTAAAAGTTTAAAGCATAAATTTTGTTCACTTACCAATCCTCTTTGGTTTTCATGCCGTACGGTACTGGATGACTCCTGGCGTGTCTGTTACTAATTAATGCCAGAAGAGTAAAAGCTGACAGGCCTAGAGTGGAGCGAGGAACGCAGCTACTATCTCAGCTGGCCTTGGGCCGTGGTAGCGAACATCGAATTCCTTCTCAAAGATGGCGTTTGTAATGCGAACGCATGCCTTGTCTCGTTGGGAAGAATGTGTCAGTCGCTTATTTGACAGCTGCAAATTTTTCAATGTGAAATCGGAAACAGCCAATGCGAACTGCGTAATTTGTATGGTTTGAAGCCTGGTGACGTAACGGGGATGGCGTGGGAGGGAGCGTAAGTACGAACATATTGTTATAACCATTGTTAGTATTGTTGGCATCGTCTCTCATTGGACAAACGAGAAAGTGACAACGAGACAACGAGAACGTGTATACTGACGTGCGTGCACACAAACTAGAGTATCACTATAAATCTAAACAACGTTGCCAAAGAAATTGTATTCACATACAATTCATGAAAAATAACCCAACTGTAAAAACAAAGCAAAATAAACAAAGCCAAAAACTGGTAAAGAAGCTACCAAGTTGTGAGTTGTTCGGCCCATCAAAGGAGTGATATCAACACACCGAAACATTTGCCAACTTATTCGCACCGAATAATACTTTGGATGTTAAATGAAAACCTGAAAATCGCCACCGAAAGTAGCAATGTTCCAGTTTTCATTTAACCTTCGAACTATTACGTGGTGCAATTAACTTGGCGAATGTTTTGGTGTGTTGATATCACTCATTTGAAGGGCCGAACCATTCGGAACTTAGCGAACCCTTTTACCAGTTTTGGTTTTTGATATGATAAAAATAATAATGCGGTACAAAAGCTTAAATTGTGTTGAAATCGAGAGCAATGACCCACCTGACAAAAATTAACTCGTGTAGGAATGCCAGCTAAGCTGCTTTCAATGCAAAATCTGACCCTCAGTAACATTGTAAATGTGTTACTACTAGCTAGCTAATTCGTTCATCCCCGTGTTAAATCCCATAGGGTGATTATTCATTGATACCGAGATAACTGGAAGGCTTCCAGCTATGAAATTGAACGAATGAGTGCAGTACAATACGAACTGCATACCTTTTATGGTTTGGAGCCTGGGGGTGTAACGGGGATGGCGTGGGAGGGTGCGTAAGTACGAAAATATTGTTATAACCATTGTTAGTATTGTCGGCATCGTTTCTCATTGGACGGCTAAAGTTCAGACAACGTGTATACAGACGTGCGTGCCTAGGCACACACTAGTGTATCACGATAAATGTAAACAATGATGCTAAAGAAATTGTATTCACGTCAAATTCACGAAAAATAAACAAACTGTAAAAACAAAGCTAAATTAAAAAAGCCAAAAACTGGTAAAGAAGCCACCAAGTTGAGAGTGGTTCGGCCCTTCAAAGGAGTCATATCAACACACCTGTACTACCTAAATAAACCAAATTACATCAAAATTAAAAACAAACCAAAAACCTATAAAGAGGTGACTAAGTAGAGAATGGTTCGGCCTATTGGCAAAAGATAGTAGCAAAGTGTTGAAAACCAATTTCTTGTTGACGTGGCACGTTATTACACATCTGCACGGTAGTGGAGTTGAGTCTAATACACAATTTCAAAAAAAAAGGGATATCATATCAAAAACAAAAACTGGTGAAAAGAACGCCAAATTCAAAGCAGTGATAACAACACACCAAACCATTTGCCAACTTAATCGCACCGAATAATACTTTGGACGTTAAATGAAAACTTGCAATGTTCTAGTTTTCATTTAACCGTCGAACTATTAAGCCGTGCGATTAACTTGGCGAATATTTTGGTGTGTTGATATCACTTCTTTGAAGGGTCGAACCATTCGGAACTTGGCGTTCTTTTCACCAGTTTGGTGTTTGATATGATGAATAACAATGCGACAGAAAAGGCTGAAACTTTGTTTGATAGGGAGACTTTGATCGCCTGACAACATAAAAGCAACGATTAGTAAAAAGTGGTGTGGACAACGTTGATATTTGCTACACCGTTTCCTGTTTCAGGAATATAATTTCTTCTATGCGGTGAGTAAAGCTGCAATTTTGAAGATAACTAGCTTAAAGATGGAACGTGCTTTTTGCTGGTTTGGGAGTTAAGGGAAGCGTAAATTCAGACTAGTGTATTGTGTTTCCTCACAAGGCCAGTCTTTAATGCAGACTGCTTGCTTCGTAAATTCAGAGTTAGACATCAGTCGGCGGACATTTTAAATTCATGCTGCCCAGCAGAGTATTTCCCTCGCGCATGAGCTCGTACCCCATGGAACGAGTAGCCAAATTTAAAATAAACGTATTAGATTTTACTCAAACGAAACGAAATATAATTTGAACTCCAATTCCAGGAATTAGGACTGTGACACACGAACGTCCATCCATGCACATGCATACATACACATCACTAATCAAACAAAACAACAACAAAAACGGTTGAATATTTCTCACATTAAAAATACACACACAAGGTACAAACATATACATGCACAACAAATACAACATAAACTCACAAACACTTACAAAACAAACGCTGTAGCCAGCAAAACGCCTACAACATTGAGATATTAAAAATACACACTAAATTGAACAAATAATCAGTCACACGAAATAACACTAAAACAGTAACCGACAAACACAAACAACACAATATTCCTTAAGTAGAAAGATTCTTTAGTAAAAAAAAACAATACTTGTCCCTGGAATTGGAGTTCAAATTGTAGTTCGTTTCGGTCGAGACAACTCTAACCAATTTTTATTTGTGTACCTTCGCTGCTGTCGGTTCCATGGGGATTCGAACTCTAATGCTTTCTTCCTAGAAGCCATTCTTTGTTCAGTTAATAAGTAATAGTTATTGGTTAAAAACTATTGGTTATCGATTTTTAAACGACGGCTGCGAAGATTTGGCCGCGAGACATGCAAATACGTCGAGGGGCGAAGCCCCGACGCAGCCATCGTTTAAAAATCGATAACAAATAGTTCTTTAATAAATAACATATTTATATCAAGGTTGGGACGTCAAGCTAACTCGTATTTAATTAAAACGTGTTTGTGTTTTGTGAAAGGTCATTCCATTTTAGTTTACTGAAGGTGGAGTGGTTGGAAGACGAGTCGTCGTTTGCGTCCGTTTGTGGGTTCACCGTATTTCACGCTAGCCAGGTCGCTTGTGTTTTCAAAGCTTTTCGGAGTGATAGAACTTCGATAAAAGGCTGCAGGGGTAGAATGACATTTTGGGAAGGTATGTAATTCATTTTGAGCGTTTGTAATTTGAGAATTGTTTAAAAACTAGGTAATAGGGTAGCGATATGAATGAAGGTCATTGCATTTTAGTTTGAGGAGGGAGGGGGAGGGGGAGGGGGGAGTTAACGCAGCGTAAATGGCTTAGATATTGGCCAGACGTATAAGAGTTTGCAGGGATGGGATTTCATTCCTTTTAAGTAATTAAGTTTTGTGCGTTTTTATTGCGTTACGTTTTTCTTTTCACGATGTAATTTGGTCGTTGGTGTGTGTTCCCGGTCGCGTAATCCGGAAGTGTCAAAAGTGTTGGTTATTGGCAAAAGTGTTGGTTATCGGCGAAAGTGTGAGGTAAGTTGATAACCCACACTTTTTGCGATGACGCACACTTCCGGTGTTGGTTAACGGGATTTAACCAACGGAAATTTAGCATGGCGTTGAGTTAGCGTGACGTCACAGCCGTGGTATAATATGTAATATCACACTTTAACCCAGAAACTAAAATTCTGACATGTAGCATCAAACAGGGAAAAATTCTACACGATAATACGACATGTGAAAGCATGAGGTAGGAAAACTTAATTAGGCAGGGAAAACGGAAGGATGCCAGATGTTTGGTTAAAGGGCGAGGCTGAAGAGAAGGTGGGGTGAAATTCTCAAGGGCGTCAACTGCTCGGATGTTGCATCTCACACGGTCCAGGTGATGATAATCCGCTTAATGAAGGTGGGTATTAATTTATCGGACATTGAATAACGATCGAAACATATGCGGTGATTAGTGTAAAAGGGCGTTGACCCACCCTCGCCTCTCAAATGACCTCGCCCTAACAAATTAAAGAAATTAGTCGACCAAGCGCAAAGGAGGATTAATAATTTCTTGACGTCAAAACTCTTCCGGTGTTGCGACTCGGGTTATGAAGCATAAATAGGAAAAGCTGGGCTTATCTTTAGAGGTGTTTTGAGTTTTGGTTTAGAACGAATGCTTTGTTTTTAAAACGTTTTATCTTCTGACTAGAATGCTATTTATGTATTTTGTATTTTGTAGCGATGTATGAAAATTTGTTTGAATATTTCGCGAACAGGATGAATGGTGGGTTTTCGCCATAGAAAGTAGTGATATCAGAGCCAAAATGGCTGCCACCAAGTTTGTGGTCCGAACCGTGATCGCTCAAGCTTAACTGACAATCACCAAATTGCCAGTTAAGATTGAGTAATCAGGGTTGGGACGGAAAACTTGGTGGCAGCCCTTTTGGCTCTAATATAGCTGCTTTCTATGGCGAAAACTGGATGACTCTCTTTACCCTTATGGAGTCATCCAAAACCTGAAATGAGCTGGGCCAGTTCCGGTTCACCTTTTTTTTCATACAGAAACATAATTGGCAAACATTTTTTGTCAAGGACCTACAACCCTTCATATGCAAACGATTTAGCCATAAACTGTTCAATAACAACGCCTACATTTTGCTGGCACGTCTTCTTATCGAAATCATGAAAATCGACTAATATTTCAGTCACTTCCGGTAAGGGTGATAGGCATGACCCGTTCAAATAAACGACTGGAGTGGGACGAAACGTCATTTAACAATAGCTCACGACGCAAGCCCCTTTTTCTCTCCGACTGTATTTCAATAATTGCTTTATGCATTACATGCATAAGCAGTTAAAAAAGGTAAGAAAGAATAAAATCCTTGAAATGGCAAAACGAAACTCAAAACAAACAAATGTGCTGAAGTACTTACTCGTCATAGTGTGCTAGTTATTTTTCACATTCGTGCAATGAGATTGGAGGTGTTAATGTTTTACACTTTTAACAATCTCCTGCTACAGCCCAACCACCAGCCCTCAGTTGATTTGCATGCATTCCCATCACAGACCATAGCCATAAGTTACATTTATTTCTAACAACAATAAAAATTCCTAAACATTGTGATCATTCTGACTACCACAGTGCTTCGTCACAAAATATGTGTAGAACAGCGTTTTTTGTGGTTGTTGTAGTTATGTTTTTTTTTTCGTCCCGCTAAGTAAAACTAGGGTGCCGGTAACCGAAACTGCATACTGTTATTTAAACCCAAAAAATGTAGCATAAATAAGTCTAAACTAATAAACCTTCTTCCCGCCATACAAAAAAATCTTACATTTTTTTCTTTTTGGGAGCGGAGGGGGAGGCTGGTAACCACCCCCACCACCACTGCCGTTCGTTGAACATTCAAGCCTTAGCTTGCAAATTTTCAACAACAATATGTGCTATCACATATGCCTTACAAAATCAAGCTCCATAGATCACAGTTGTGTTCTTGTTTACGTCAATGACGTCGGGCTACAAAGGTTTATGCATGCAGTCGATTGTTGCTGACCACTTTGAAACAATTCAAGTCAGCTCTGAAAGCCTGCACCTGCGAAATAAATACGCCATTCTATCGTATCTACAGCTGCCAATTTCGAGACCGGAGGCCTCGAAATTAACAACGTAGTTTAGTTTGGTTTAAATGTATATGCATTTTGCAGAAACACTGATTCTTTCACAATGATTTATTCAGAGCCCTGGCCCTCAGCCGCACACTCTATCTACAAACTATAATACTGATACTACTTTCTAACACCCGGATAATCTACCGTACCACCATAACAACCACCCCACACACAACACAGCACTTCATGGCCACCACACAATGTCACCACATCAACGCACTGCACCCCCTTCCGGGAATCCACTCAATAGCACAACAGTCTGCAGCACCACCGCAGCACTCCCTGCAAACTGTCCACCGTGCACAAGACATGCTCACTGCCAGTGGACTACTGCAGCATAATCACCACTCCGCTGTTCACAAACACACCGTGCACCAAGCACCCAGGCCCACCTTTTCTCCCCCATGTCGGGAGAGTTCCAGTGGACCACATTCATCACACCATGACGATGCCAGCAGACACCCCCAGACGACGGCAATGCCTTCCGCGCACCAGCACACTGACCCACCTTCTCTCCCCCATTTAGGGAGAGTTCCAGTGGACCACATTCTTCATGCCACAATGATGCCAGCAGACACCACCAGACGATGCGACACAGCACAGGAGAAGCCGGATGAGGGTAGGGTGGGGCCAGCAACCTGCATGCACACCACTCTACTTGTATCACACAGAAACATGCGACGCCCTACAGAACCCCGCCACCGCCCGCAACTTGGCAACCGGGCACTTGCCTACAAACAGGGAAAGCACGTCCGGGGGCATCCCAGTCCCTTTGCCACTCGGCCACTGCCCATAGCCTCACAGCAACCCGACACATACGCACAGATAACTGCGGAGTAACCTCCACACCATTCCTCTGCGCTGCCTCTCGCGCAATCCCATCTGCTTGGACATTCCCCATGTTCCCACTATGCCCTCTGATCCACTTCAGTCCAACCAGGCCAGTGAGGGATGCCATCCAAATTTTCCACAAGATCGTGTAAATAACTGGATCCGCAACATCCAGGGTTTCACAAGCACCACGCAGCACCTAAGACACGAGAGCGAGTCCGTGTACACTGTGAATGATGGAAGCACCAGATCCAGTGCTACATCCAAAGCAATCGAGATCGCTAGCAGCTAGCACAGTGTGCTGGAGGTGACTGCAGAAACGAACCGCTTCATCTCCAATTTCAGTGATGGAATAACCACCCCGATCCCACCCAGCCGCTCTGCTGGCCGGTAGGAGGCAACACAGAAAACAGCACACTCAGTGCCAACACACCCAAACACACTTTGCAAACCCGGGCACCACACCCACGGGCTGTGCTGGTTGGCACAGGCAACTGGTGCGGGGACATCCATCACTTGACGTAGCAGAGTGACCCCAGCACCCGCCTCGCCCAACAGGCTCCTTGCCCTCTCAGTCAGGTGATCATAATCCGTTAAAATACTCCCCACAGAGTCCTGTGGTCCACGACTTAAATTGCGGAGACACAAAACCACCAGCAGCTCTTTAGCTCTGAACACCACAGGTGGCTCATTGCACTCCACCCACAGCGCTTGTACTGGAGTGGAGGCTAAGCACCCAGACACCAGTCGGAGGCACACATTTACCGTAACCTGCAATGTCGCAAGGTGTCGCCGTGCACCCACCAAGAACGGCAAATGGTAGTCCATAGTCGAACGCACATACGACCGATAAAGCGCCAGCAGGGAACCCCTAGTGATGTGTTTACCCACACACAACACCTTTAGCACGGCAACACGCGACTGCAACTTCATGTGGAGCCGCTGCACATGCTGTGACCAGTCCAATGTTGAGTCGAGTACCACTCCGAGATACTTCACACTTGCAGACGAGCCAACAGACTGCCCCCCCCCCCCCC
>JAHWFP010210277.1:17081-33655 GCA_023313725.1 Lithobius niger
CCCCCCCCCCCCCCCCCACACGCACCCGAATCCTGCCCGGCTGAATCCTTTCATTTTTTCCTCCAACAATCAACTTTTTAGCAAAGACATAACACGTACACTGAGTGATGCTGAGTGGCATTGTTCCGTAGTTACAATGATTAAAACGATGTAAAACAATCAAAATGATCGTTCAGGGGCCCGTAACTGCGGAATGGATGGACCAATCGAAAAAGTGGTCTCTGTGAGGAAGAAGCCCAGGGAATTTTTGGCTAAGATCATGTTTCAGATTTTAGGTTGGTGCAGTAGTTTTTTTCTGAAACCGTGTCACACAAGAAGAAGAACAACAACAACAAGTGAACAGTTTTCAAATTTACGTGTGGCTCCTTACGTTTACTCTTGCACGGAATTGCGTAAATGTTGGTGTAAAGTTGGGAAAAGTTGCAATCTACTATCTGGCCAAGTTTGGTCGAAATATCATTGTATAGAAACGGAGAAATTAATAGTTTTAGTTTTGCTGGAGAGAGGACTTCAATCATATATATACATGGCTATCGCGGTGTATATATATCATATATATATCAATCATAGATATACACGCTGATTCAAACTTAAATTACTAAAACACCACAATATTACGAAAATGACAGGTAAGAGGCATCCTCCCAGTGCCCCAGTTGCAGGTGGGAAGCGCTCAAGTCATACCTAAGGCCTACCGAGATATCGCCTCACATACTTTTAAAACTGATTGTATTCTTGCTAATCGGCAACTTTATAATAATTGCAAAGAATAGGTTAATAAAAGATTGGCAACTTAACTCCTTTAGATTTGTAGCGAACGGGATGGGTGGAAGCCGATTGATTCCACCGCTTGTGGTAGATGGGGAATGTGGGGTGTCAGGGTAGAGTAAAGAACATAATTTACTACTGAATTTTCAAAAAAAAAAAATTATTATAGGCAATCTCATCCTGCCAGTTTTAACATCTTCTCTGTATTGAACATGCCAAGTACCTACATTTTCTACAGAAGTAATCTTTAAGGAACTGTCTCTTTTGACGCCTAGTTGGGCTCTAGGCGCTGATGGGAAATCAACATTCTTACTCAAGAAGATTTCATACCAATCTGTGTTCCATTTTCATGGATCCGCGAGCTCTGCATGCACAAAGGCAAATTGCCATCACTCTGGAAGACTGGACGCGTCATCCCCAACTACAAAAAAGGCGGCTCAACATCGTCCAGTGGCTTTTACGTGTGATTTCTTTGCAAAGTCATGGATGTGGTGAATCGGGTGGCCCTGTTGGGTCACGAGAAGCGACACAATTTTCTGTCAGACGACTAATTTGTTTACCTACCTGGACGTTTGACTTGTAGCTAGATTCTTTGAGTTTTGGAGGAGTATTATAGGCATTCGATAAAGGCATCCCACTCGACATTCTATTCGTGAGATTTTTTGGTGGTAAGATGTCATCAACGGGTGGATGTTGACGGAGTGCTTAGTGGTGTAACCCATGGATCAGTTCTGGGTCTACTGATGTTTATTTTATTCTTCCTTAATAACTTATCCCCAAGACTAGGTCCAGTTTTAAAGACTGTGGAGTAAATGGGTTTGTCAAATTTTTTAGCCAGTGTCACGTGAGTTGTTTAGGGAGACAATGGTGATGACAACTGCCAGCTTATTGTGCGACGGTTTTATTGTTGCGTATATTATTATGTTGGGGCTTTTTTACAATAATCGGATAAGGCATGGGTATTAGTTGCCAGTATTTGATCCTTTCCATGTGTTTTTTGCTGTTTTCAAATAAATTGCATCTATCTATCTATCTATCTATCTGCATATATATCTATCTAGCAGCTGTAACGGGATTTCATTGAAAATGTTGGGTATTAATAGATTTCAGTTTTTTTTTACCGTAGCGGTTCCTCACAAAGGGTACTTTCGATATTATGAAGCCTACCAAGAATGATGGTGTTCGTTGCCGTTTCTATCTTCCGCAGGACATTGTGCGTCAATTGGGCGAAAAGTCTGTCCTCCTGTCCGGTGTTTTTCTATTTTTGCTGGAGGTACAGATGTATGACAAGATTAAGGGGTTTGAATGAATAATATCTCTGTAATGTGTGGTGCAGTGGCAACCCGGACCACTGCACTGTGACTGAGGTTGGTGCTAATGACCAAGCTGTCGATGCGCCATTAAGCCTCACCCCCCCTCCCCCTACCAAGAACTTTAAATTTTTCGTGGGAGATACATAATCAGAACCGTAGCTAGAAGGTGGGACGGGCAGGGAAGCTGAAGACGCGCAATTAAATGCAAGAAGTTTTTTTTGCATACTATTTAAAAAATATTTTTGACTTTCGTTTCCAAATAATGTGCATTTTGAGAGCACTAGGAGTATCATCGTAGTAATCTTCACCCAGACATTAAATACGTCCTACCTTTGCCTGTGTTCACTAGGCGGATATAGAGAAGCGGATGTGCCACTTCTGTTTACGTATTTTGGCCCAGGAAGGTGTAAGGAACGGGAGGGGGGGGGGGGGGGAAAGGCAATCTGTCCGCTTTGATATAAATAGTCTTTTTTTTTGGGGGGGGGGGGGTAATGGGGGAAGATTACGTGTTACCCTTTCCGACAAAATTTCTAACTACATTGTATTCTTAGGATTATATCAGAATTTTTCTAACCTTCCTATAATTTTCATGGATTTATGCCAAGGGATTGCTAAGGGTAGGTGAATAAAGCCTTGTGACTGTACATACAGAAAAAAATGGGGGGGGGGGAATAAGGAATATAGGGAAACATTTACACGTATCTCGTTCGGAGAATACGTCCCTTTAATATCCTTTCTGCAATCTCTGTTCGTCCTTCCAACAAAGGAATCTAAATCTAAACAAGAAGCACGTCTCTCTGGCTCCATATTTACTCCACTGTCTCATGCACTCGTGCTGTGCTCACACCTTTTTTACAGGTTGTGAAAAAAAATGTCACCTGCAATAACGTCCCTTTTTATGTTCATGTCCGTTCATAGTCCGATGGAGGACAGGGATATTTAAATACCAGAGATGACCCCATAAAAAAAGCAATTGAGTCTGTGTACCCCCAGCAAGCGGGCTTTTTTACCTACTCTTCCTAGTAGGCGAGAACCTGAAAGTTGATGTTGTCATAACGACAGCAAGCAAGCAGTCAATCAGAGTGGAGCATGCACCTCAACCAATAAAAAATGCAGTAACATCAACGTCACTCAAAAACTCAATCGTTGGGACAGTTGCTAAGCAACAGCCAATCAAATTATCTACGAAAATCTCAACAGAACAGTGAATGGTTTAGCATCTTGTCGACATAAATTTGATTCTGGGATGAGTATAACATATATATATATTCATCATAACGATGTTTCCCTAATTTTTCAGTCGACCTGCTATTTCCGTATTTTGCTCCTTAGGCCGCGAAAAAAAAATAACATTGGCGTTCATAAGCGACCGCAACAACATTAAAACTACAGCGAAGTAATGTTGTAAGTGGAGGGTATAGTGGAGACTATATTGTAGAAGTCCGTCGTTATTTTGTATTAAGAGCTTTATATGTCCGAGGGTAATTGTCCTATGAATGGGAATTGTTGTTTGTCGGATCAAAGTACTAGCTAAGCCAGACGACAACCTAGGCCTGGGATGGCGAACCCTCTATTGGCACGCGAGCCTCGCGGACTCGTGGTCATTGTCAGAACTGATTGCATGCGGTATTGTGGCATGTTCAGTGATAAATAATTAAAGAAATGGACAAGAAAGAAGCTCTTGTCAAATTTCTTGAATTATTCATCATTCAGCCTCAGCACAGAAACGGGCTGAACAGAAAATACTACCAAATGCAGATCAACTTACATTTCATTGTTGGAACAAAACTTCTTTGCGACTTTGCCGCCGTGAAAAAGTCGGCGTTTGCATTGTTAACGACATTTGAATCCAGCTACTACTGTGAACAAGTGACTCACGCATGAACACTATCTATTCGACCACACAGAATCACCCCCTGGAAGGCAATAGCAAGGCATGCATCAAAATGAAGCTATACGAACCGCGCACCTAAAAATTAGCATATAAGAGAAACAATAACAGAAATCACACGGATGCGGCACGCACTGCATGTTTTGTAAGCTAATTTTTGTTTTATTGGCACTTATGTAAAGAAAGGTTCGCCATCCCTGACCTAGGCTGAACGTCAAAAAGTCAGCAAAACAGGGGCGAAGCTTGAATTTTAAGTTTTTGTTTCAATTTTAGAGCCCAGTATTGGCAGTTTTTCCATAATATATACCGGAATACTAAGCACCATAATTTACGTAAACAGCCGAGAAATCTAGCTTCGCCCCTATTTTGACTGTCTATAAACCACGTGCAAATGCTAAAGTTCACTGATTTCATCTAGCTAGCTAGATATTTAGCTAGATATTTTACATGGTTACTGTGAATCATATTTTTCATTTAAAATTCCCTGACGCTTCCAAAGGGGCTTAATTTTTCTCATGTGTCGTTGCTTTCGATTTTAACCGGTTCCCAACTTTTGTACTGCATTGTTATTTTATCTAGCGCCATGAAATGTAACAAACTATGCTTTAAGATAGACGAAAACGCTAACTACACTGTCCTCTGCAAATGAATGCTGATGGTTGTTGTGTTAACTTGGCATGACACGATAAACTCCTTTCGAAGGCCTCAGAGGACTGCAGTGAACGTCATTGTGTGGCCAGCTATAAATTCATATCTCTAACATGTCGGCTGCTCTTACCACTGAGCTACCAAGACACTACCAGAGTGCCGCAACCTGGCCTTGTAAGTTTAGCGTTAATTACAAGTGCTAACCCCATAGGACGCCACAGTACGGGCCATTGCGGTTCACTATAATCCTCAAATGCTATGACAGGAGTTTTTTTTTTCTTTTTTCTTATTATTGTAGTTTCATGTCTCTTCTAATAATAAATTTACTTGCAAGAAACATATTGGTCCAAAGATGGGTGTAGTTGCCAATTTACACTAGGATTGAATAAATGTTAGGAACAAGACTATGTATGTTCTGGCTGATCGTTCTAAGTTCTTGAGATGTTATTCATTCACCTTCACATAATACGGAATAATGTCTCAAGTACTTCGAAAGATAAACCCAAATTTCAGTTTATTCATCCTAAAAAAAAGCACAGAACAGGTATTGTCGACAAAACATGATGGAAGAGAGTTCCACCTTCAACTATTCTAATTCCGGGAAACAAAATTTAGACAGTAGTTTAGTAAAAATAGTAGTAGCCTAACAAACCCCAACTTAAGATTATGGCCTCTGGCAGTATATTGCGAAACAAGAGGCAAACCGGAAATCCGGAAGCAGAAAAGCATAGTTGTATTATACGGGGAAGGGGCGGGGAGTGCAGCTGCCAAACTGGGACACCAAATTCTCTTTTTAGATTTCTTAAAAAAAAAAACCTCAATTCTTTTTGGGAAAGGGGGCGCAAATTACACTTGCCCATCCCACCCCCCAGATTTGCTGACGTTGGCCCAGCCCTGCCCGGAAGAAACTTCCTGGCTGTTAACCTAAGTGAGTCAGTCTATCCCATGAGTCATAAAAAGAACGCCACGGTCATCCTATCAAATCCACCCTGCACAACAACCACTGCAGAAACCATCTATACTAACGTACTCGGAAAGAATAAACTAAAGTTAGAAGTGTAGAACAAATCCGCCCAAAACCCAAACTGGTATAAGAGAAGCCGCCAAGTTTTCAAAAGGGGTCGGCCTTTAAAAGTAGTGACATCATTTAGCCAGTGTAAGACCGCTAAGGCTAATCCTATTAGCTATGTCAGTCGCCCCGACTCATAGTTCGAAAGTTAAATGAAAACTAGAACATTGCTACTTGCGCAGTAATCTTCAAGTTTTCATGTAACGTCCAAAGTATTATTCGGTGCGATTAACTTGGCTAATAGGATTAACCATGGCGGTCTTTCTCTCGTTGAATGATATCCCTACTTTCAAAGGCCGACTCATTTTGGAAACTTGGCGGCTTCTATTATACCAGTTTGGGTTTTAGGTGGATATCACAACTTTCATAGTGAAATGTACAATAGGTCACACGGTGTTATCGTCACTTCTACCTTTTTTTCTGGAAGAATTTTATGTCTGTACATTTTTTCGTTCATAATTTTCACATTTGTCATTGCCCAACTAGCCGTTACATCAGCCAAGTTGACAGTGACACAGTTTGATGTGTTGTACGACTGTGCTTCACATGCTTAAGTTAGTTCAATTCATTTTTTGAGCACACTGGCGTACAATGCTCACTCAATCAGCGCATCGCCCCCCCCCCCCCCCCCCATTCTCATCCGCTCCTCCCGAGCTTAATGTTAATTACGCAATTAAGCTGGAATTGCTCATTCAATCACAATTAGTTTCATGTACTAGGCTATTGGCTAAAGTTAGAAATGTCGAACAAATATCTCAGAATAATAAATGACCACGGCACGACACAAAATTTAAGCTTGCATGTCTCAAGTAATGTTTACAGAGTTATGAATGGGAGCTAGGTTACATAATGAGAAACTCTGCTCCGTCCGTTCCCCGGCCGTGAGTTGATGACAGACATAGCAATTTTAAAATTTTCCATTCATAGTAGGATTTTTCTTTTCACAGCCACGCCCCTACAATCCGTAATTTTCTAGACTGGATACCGCAGAATAGACTTATAAAAGACTCATTAAAATACTCATTAAAAGACTTATTTTCTTCTTCTTTTCCTATAGTTACCAACAGACAAACAATTCCTTTAAACAAAAGCATAAGGTTTCCAATCAGACTTTCCAATAACAATTATGACTAATAAACAATCCCCATTTCCAATCACGAATAATTCTAATCTCCATTCATGCCAAAGAATTAGTTTTTGTTTCCTCCTCGCCCTTCACAACCAAGCGTCTGTGTTTGCGCCCGGCAACTGCATCCAAAGTTGCGTCACTCAAGTCAGCGCGCGGCATAACGAAATATTACTTTTCAGCTATAGTTGCAGCCTTCAGTTTCTGTTCTAAAATTAATCTATAGCATCAATTCGCAAACGGAGACAACGCTTCGTTAATTTCTTCGCTGAATTTGTAAACACGATACCCGTTGAATTAAACAAACATCCGTCGAGGCCTCCGGGGACCGTGAAATCCAGAGTGCGGCCACGAAACAACTCATTTGGCATCATGTGACCCCTGATGCTACGACGGGCGTTTGTTTATATTTATCTTCATATTGCAGTTTCATTTATCTTTTATCACGACACACGAAGGCTATTATAATTAATTATTCAGCTGGAGAGAAAAATAAAAGCAAAGCAAGAGGAAGGAAGATTGGTGCCACAACGTCACCAATAATAATTGTATTAACAGATTTTTAAAAATATGCTGCGATGAACAGGATAAAATTGGTGAACATTTTTGTGAGCAGTGACCTAGTGACCCACTGATTTTTATGACCCATGACCCAATACCCGGATTGACCTGGCCACCCACCCGGAGAAACCCAACGAAAAGTGTGCATCACACATGTAATGATCTCAACCTCATGTCTATAAACCATGTCAATTAAAACTATTTTGCATCATCAGACGACTTATTAAATATTTTTTTCCCAAGTTTAGTTGGTCATGGGATTCGATCTGGCGTTCATTGACCATTTTGACCACTGGCCTGTGCTTGCTCACGCTGTTGGGACTGGCGGTGCGTGTCGGAACTGAAGTTATTTTTCCTTCTGTTTGGTTGCATGCGATCCTCATTGGGAATTTTGTTAACTCGGGACAAAAAAAAAGTCAGAAAAGGGGTGTAAGGAAGGTGGAGGGGGTGCTTTAAGTCCCTCCTAACCCTCAATCCAAAACAATTCATTTTCAGAGACTATAGCACCTTTGAAACGCTAAAAAAGCCAGTTTTTGAGAATTGTTTAGTAAATGACTTATTTGTCTACTTTTCCCAAATTTTCCTTTCAACTTCGGATCTAAGGGGCACTGGGCCTTCCCACTTCCCTACACTTGGGTGCATCACTGCAAAGAATCCAAACATGTGAACTTCACTTGCAGCCTTGGGCAGCTCTTGAATGAAAATATGAGTCCAGCACCAAGACCTTGAGGCTATGCACACCAGGAAAAATTCTTTGCTTCTTCGGAAGTATTGTTTTAGTTTTTTCTAGCATCGTAATATTTTTTCAAGTTAGGTCACGGGTGGGGGCCCTTTACTAAGTCAATCCCAGAAGCCCAATAGTTACGCCACTGTCATTGGGTAATTCCGGGGCAGTGGGTCAATGGGTTTCCAGATCAGTAGATCACTACGGATCAGTGGATCTCTGGTCATAAAAAGGGTTGGAATATTGACCCACGTTCCAGTGGTCCAGAGAATTATGACCCATTCCTTCTCTGGTGCCAAGTGTGTTTGGAAAATCTCCACTATGTCCACAGCTGGCGACTAAATTGTTTGCAGCAGACGCCTTTCTTCGAACACTGCATCGATTCCGCTTTCTCAAAATTTCTCATATCACGTACGTGATAATGTAGCAATTTACATATAATTACAAAATACAAATAGCATTTTGAAAATGTAGCTTATGGTATTGCTTAAGGCTCTTTAATGGGTGTACATTGTTCCTAATATAAGATAATGCTATCGAAACCGAATATGCAACTACTAAAATTTATCGGTTCGCAGACGATATCATTGTTATTTCACTTGAAAATTAATACAGAAACATGGTGAACTATCTTCAAAATGAATTCGAAAATATTGGAAAATGGTGTTCCGAAATAAAGTCATTATCAATACTTGTGAAATACAAATTATATGTGTATATTCACCTTACAAACAAGTTTAATCAAAACAAAAATATTTAAATTCATATAAAGCAGTGTACCATTGCGTTATGCAAAATTATGCCAATTCTTTATATATTATATATTTTGGATATTAAACCAGACTAACTTTGTATTACGCTTGGATTAAGGGTATTTTGAGATATGGTGTCGAAGTGTACGGCCTCGCATGGGATATTCACTTTAACAAACTTCAAAAAGTTCAGAATAAAATTATAAAAATGTTATTTAATAATAATCCAAACTCTTAATACAAAAAATATTTATCATAAACAAAAAAATGCTGAAAGTTAAACAACTTAAGAGTCTTTGTAACCATTTATGAAAATTACTTTAAATTTGATTTTAAGAGTGTGGTAGATAAAAGGAGAATTTTTATGAAAATCCACCTCAGCTTTAATGTTGTAACGGTTTACATAACAGCAACACGCAACCTACGGAGCTGGCGCTCGTTGGTGCACCTTGCTGTTAACAGAGCTGTTGCGCGCATGCTGCCAACCACCGTGGACACACGGGAGTTGGCACAGCGCCCAACAGTCGGGTGCGAGAGTGTTCTATTGTTTGACTCCAGTTAGAACCGGATCGATCGCACTGGTTTAGCCGTAATCCGCTGGTTACGAGGCTAGGGCTCGGGCTGCTATATAATAATTAATAACCTCGAGCTCGACGACTCGGGCAATTGGTGGGAGAGATCTGACTGAAAGGTTGGATCTCTAGAAGCCTATAGGGTCGGACAGAAGGTTAAATTCTGGCCGATGCCTAATATGGAACGCTATAGATGTATAGTCCCCTAGCTATACAGTGAGAAGTAAATTAGAATTGAGCCTTGTCTTGAAACTAATCGTCTAGTACCTTAGCACCTTACATATTTTGGGGGCCTACCAGGATTACCTAAACCTTCGGGATGGAAAAAGCATGAAAAATCTCTGGCACTCATATTTTGGTAACCTTGTCCTCAGGATTTGAATCCGACATTTTGTAATGCTTCCGATTCTGTTAGAATTCTGACTGACGAGTGAAACCAAAACCTTGGTTATGCAATTTGTGGAATCCAGCCTGTGACCGCGTTGTTGGATAAATCATGAACGGCCGTATTTTTATTTTGACTTTTTTTAGTCGGAATTAAAATAACCACTTTCTTTTCTGTTAGGGCACAGAAATTAAAGTAAAACAGTTGTAGTTGGAGTAGCAGAGAGTGAACAAAAGGCTCATTGTCAGGAAAATTGCAATAGTGGGGGTGACCTCAGACTCAGCCTGTGACCGCGTTGTTGAGCAACCTTGGAAACCAATTTTATTTTTGCACTATTAAATGTTGTAAATAGTACGAAAGTAAAAACCCCGTTCTTTTCTTGGGAAAATAACGTAAAACACTGGTAGTTATTGGAAGTTAGACAAATTCACGATAGCGCATTTTTTTTTTAGTTAGGCCTAAAAACCGCTAAAATAAAAATCGCCGTTTTTCTTCGGAAAATAAAGTACAACAATTACTACGGAACAATTAAACTGTAAAATGTTTTTTGTAAACCATATGATTGTTAAGGTTAAATTAGTGTTGGAGCACACTTTTTAACGAACAAATTGAAAGTTGAGGAATCACCTGTGAGCTAACAAAGCACTCACGGTAAGGTACGATTTCAAGAGACAAGTAAATTTAGGAGTTTGTGGAAACTGCCAATTTAAAGCAGTATTCATGATTGAAGTGACATTGATTTAAAGGAAAACTTCGTTCCGAAAAAAATCAATAACGCACTTCGTAACTGAAGAAAAAAAAAGGGGATGAAATTTTTTCTCCAAACTAAGCGATTTTGTAGATGCCAACATGGCAAACAGAAACGCTGCGCAAGATCAACGACCTTTATTAGCTGAAAACTCGTTTCAGAGTAATAAGCGGAAAAGGGCGAGAACTGAGGATTGAGGAAAGGCACCCTTAGTGGAAGATTTGGGCGAAGATCTGAACGATTCTTGGGGAAATGACGCTGACATTTCAGACTTGGAATTTTCGAGTGTAAATAGAAGCTTGTCACCGCCAAGATTAAATCGTGAAGATGCAACAGAAAATCAGAGGGGAAATAAAACAATTTTCGCTGATTTTCAAAATTGGGCTGAAGCCTGCCCAATGCCAGAAGACTTCCGTCAAACTGTGTTTAAGCAGCTAGAAAACTGTTTTAAACCGGAAAACTGGAATAGAGTTACTGACACTACTCAACCTAGTCATGTTTCGCAACATGACAAGAACGAACGGAGGCCAGTACACTCTACGCCTATCACTACTCACAGACGTATAAACCGTGCTGTAGAGGCAGAGGACAGAGCACGGAATCCTCGTGTGCGCTATCCGAGTGGCTAGGCAAACGTGCGGTTACCGTAGCAAAGAGAGCCAACCGGTGGTGCTTGCGCCGGATGTGGACACGTTCAGAGCGTGCGAACCTGAACGTGGAAACACTGTGGCTCTATCTAGGAACAGAAACGCTACGCATGGGAACATGCAAGGCCGGACTGTGTGACCGGGGATTTCAACCGGCAACACAAGGACGATTTTTTTGGGCAAGATTTTTTGCAAAGCAGGTTTGAAGGGCTAAGCAAAAAATCGCCAAAAATCGCCATGCCTTCATACAAAGGGCATGGGGATGAAAAATCGCCATCAGAGTTTCTGGAAGGGCTGTATAAATACAGCATTGCACTCAACCTGTCAGAAGCTTATGTACTGAAAACCGTCGTGCCACTCGCCATGCAGGGTGAGGCAGAAAGATGGTACGGGGTGTTTGGTCCTTACAGGGACTGGGACACCTTTGAGTCAGACTTTAATTTGGAATTTGAAAGCCCAAATTATGTTGAAGACTGAAAACGTGAACTCGAGGAAAGGACTCAGGCGCCTGATGAACCTTTTTCGAGTTATGCTCAAGCTGTGTGCGGGTATTTTGACCGCTTATGGCCCAATGCTTCTCAGGCCGAGAAGATAAGGCATATTATGTCAAAAATGCACCCGGACTATAGGCAACATCTCCAGGGTCGACGGTTCGACTCCCTGAGAGAATTGGTGAGGGAAGGGGCCAAGGTTAGTCAGTTTCTGCTAACACAGCGAACTTACCGACCACCCCCCGACCCGTCCTTGTCTGTAGAGCCACGCTTGGCATGGCGCGGGTTCACCACTTACAGTGAAGCCGTGCAGGGAAATCAACCTTCAAGAAACGAAGCGGTGCTTCGTGCAGGTCAAACGGCCAGTGCGGGGAGTACACCATCGTTTCAACACAAGGTTGAACCTGTGTCTTTTGCTGCACTCGATCCGAGGGGGTATCGAACCGGCAAGTATCAGACACAGAACACCACAAACACTGTGAAAGCTGCACCAAGAGCAGCAAATGCACAGAAAGCTGGTGTTGCTACAAATAATGGGCCAGAACAACCTAAAACGGAGAAGGAGAGAAAACCGTTTGATGGAAGTTGCTGGACATACCAAGAACAAGGCCACAGGTCCAATATGTGTCCTAAGAAACCAAAAAATGCAGAAGACGGTCGTTAACATGGTTAAACCGCGTTACGACCGGGAAAAGTGCTGATTGGAGAGCCAGGGCTGGACTGTGAAAAGGCACGTTAAAGCGTGTCTTTGCTCCAAATACGAGATTGTTCAAAGGTGTTGAAGAGGAGACTAAATCAGGGAATGTGCCTTTAATTAACATTAAAGTGGCAGGGGAACCTTTTTTAGCACTGATCGACACGGGTGCCAGTTCAAGTATCATTTCCGGTGCTACAGTACGTACTTTGCAGGCAAAGGGCGTGAAGTGGCTCAGGGATTGCTGTGTAACCTTCATCTTGGCAGCTGGTAATATCCAAAGAGATGGTTATTGTAGAGCTACGGTCCGTTGGCCTGGTGGTTATTCTGCGCAGCAGACTTTCTTGGCTCTAGAAAACGCAGCAGACAGCGTTATTTTAGGACGAGATTTCTTGGGTCAGACTGGCCTCATCCCAGACATCCAAAATGGTGGCTGGCGTGTTGGGCCAGAGGAACAAGAAACTATTCCTTTTGCAAAAGCAAATCAAACGAAAATTGAGCAACTTAAGCAATTGGAAGTGGAGGTAGACAGTGAGAGGCGTTCAAATGATGAAGCTTTGGTGGAAGAAAAAATTCAACAAGCTCATTGCTCAAATGCACAACGAAAGCAGCTGAGAAAATGTTTACACAAATTCAAACATGTGTTAACATCTAAACGAGGCAGCACTCACCTCTACCAACACAAGATTGAGGTTGAACCTGGTGCGAGACCCATTAGGCTACCTCATAGACCTGTAAACAAGGAAACAAGAGCTATTATTGACGCCCAAATGATCGAATGGATCAGGGAAGATGTGATAGAACGCTCTGTGTCATCCTGGGGGGCTGTACCTTGTCTAGCTCCCAAAAAAGGAGAGGAAGGAGCTAAAAGATTTTGTATTGACTACAGAATGTTGAACTCCAAGACAGTGAAGGACTCGCAACCTACCAGTAATGCCAGTCAAGTATTTTCCATGCTAGGCAAGGCAAAATGGTTTACAGTTCTGGACATGAAATCAGGATTCTTGCAAATAGGAATGGAAACTGAGAGCAAGAAGTACACCTGTTTTCGTTGTCATATGGGATCATGGCAGTTCAAAAAATGCCATATGGGCTATGCAATGGACCAGCATCCTTTGCGCGCCTGATGGACATGGTTTTGGGGCATGCTATGTATTCCGACACAATGATATATGTTGACGACTTGGTAATCTTCAGCCAGGATTACCAGTCCTACCTAGATCATATTTCAGATGTGTTAGGCAGGCTAGGAAGGGCAGGCCTCACAGTAAATCTGAAAAAAGTTCACTTTTGTGCAAAGGAAATCTTTTACCTGGGCCATCTCATAAGACCACATGAGTTGTCCCCTCTGCCTGAGAAGGTACTGGTAATCCAGGATTTCCCAGAGCCTAGTAATGTAAAGTCGCTTCGACGTTTTATGAGGTTGATGGGCTTTTACAGAGCTTTCATCAAGGATTTCCATGTCAAAGCAGCTTGTCTTTACAAATTACTGAAAGGAGATGCAGTTTGGGAATGGAACAAAACACACTCAACTGCAGTACAGGAGCTAAAAGACAGTTTGTCAGGCCGTGTCTTAGCTTTGCCAGACTTGGATAGGAGGTTTGAAATCGGCGCCGATGCCTCTATTTCGGGTTTTGGCGCAGTGCTCTCCCAACACGTCGAAGGACGTGGGCTCGTACCGGTAGCATTTGTTGGACGTAAACTAACAGATGCTGAAAAAAACACTGTGTCTCTGAATTAGAGATGGGTGCGGTGATGTTTTCGGTCCGTAAGTTCAGACCGTAAATTGAAAATGCCCCCTTCTTAATTGAGACAGACCACAGTGCTCTGGCCTTCTTGAAGTCCTTGAAACAGCCTTCAGGAAGATTGGCGAGGTGGATCCTAGAACTTCAAGGAATGGATTTTGAGATCCGTTACAAGAAGGGATCACAAAACCAAGTGGCGGATGCAATCTCCAGGATGTATGAGTATGAAGAGAAAAAACCCATACTGACAGCACATTGTAAGGTGGAACGCGTTAAAGTAACCAAGAATCCCAGCGGATTTCCAACTTTGGAAGACATCCGACAGGCGCAGGTTGGTGACAAGTGGTCATCGCGCCAAACTGCAAGACTTGGCAATGTAGCTGGAAGGCCTCCAGCTGTTGACGGAAGCATCCTTACCCCTGGTAGGCTATGCTTGCGTGATGGGATCTTGTGCAGAACTTTTGTTTCACGTAGCGTTCGTGACGTAGTTGAAGGCAACACACGTTTCAAGGCGTGTTTACCAGTGTCGCTACGTCGCAATGCGATTGCCGCAGTTCACAGCTCACCTCTGGGAGGTGGATGCAGGAATTGGTGGGGTGGATTGGCATGAGGAAGGACATTGTAGAGTTCATACATAGCTGTGAGAGGTGTCAGACTTGCAAAACTGAAACCTCAAAACCTGCTGGACTCCTGACCACAATGGATCCTCCCAATGCCCCTTGGAAACGTGTATCAGTTGACCTTATCGGACCTTTAGTGACAACCCGAAGAGGAATGCGCTGGATACTCGTAGTCCTGGATGAGTTTAGTTCCTGGCCTGAACTCTTTGCTCTCCGGACGGCTAAAGCGAAACAAGTGGCGAAATGTGTGAAAGAAGTCGTGCTCCGTTGGGGTTTTTTCGACAGACTTTTTCAGACAGTGGGCCTTGTTTCATAGCTAACATTTGGCGTAGTTTGTGGACCTCATGGGGAATCAAAACCCATTATGCAACCCCTTACAACCCTTAGGATAATCTTACTGAGAGACATAACAAAACAATAAAGCACATGTTACATTGTTTTACTGCCTCTCACTGTGATTGGGATCTTCATTTGCAGGAATTTGCATTTGCTATGCGAAGTTCTGTGTCCGAATCTAGCAAGTTTACTCCCAGTGAACTGAACATCGGACGAAACCCGGCTGGTCCATGGGGGTATGAGCTCTCTTAACTAACGGCGAGACCGCTCCCCGAAAAAACCAAAAACCAGACCGAGGTTCAAATGGAGATCGTGCAGCGTTTTTCTCAGATGTATAAGTTGGCTAAGCAGTCCATATAAACATCTAGGGCACAGAAAAAGGTCTATTATGACAGACGGCATAAACCTCTAACCCTAAAGGTACGAGATTATGTCGTCCGCCGCACACACATCCTGTCAAATGCGGCACGAGGGGTAGCCTCATCCCTTGCCCCGAAATTTGCAGGACCATATGTGATTTCAGTCCAAAAATCTGAAAAATCATACATGCTACGCGATATTGCAACAGGAAAAGAAATTGGTCCGTTAAATATTGCTCAGCTCAAACCATTCTATTTTCCTGCAAATGTGACCCCACCAACAGTCACTGAGCTCAAAAATACCAAGGTTATACCTAAAACAAGGAAAAATACACCAGCATTTACCTACAAACCAAACCATATTTACAACTTGCGAAAGCAGGGTAGAGGGGGGGGGGGAGTAGGTCGGCACAATAATGTAGGTAAAACTTTTCATGTGTACCCACATTAGGTAGGTTTTAAGCCCTAAAAACCAAGAAATCGCAAGATTTACACTTTTTGTTACAAACTATTGGCATATATGTGATATTGCTGCAATAAAAATAACTGAAAAGGAAGGGGATAAAAATGGAAGCGCCTAGCATCTTGAGGCACTTCCAGGCTCATTCAACACGAAAATACGCATAAATACAGAATTCAAAATGTATTTTGTACCACTCACTTTTGTCTAACGGGGGGGAGGGGGGGGGGGCGTAGGCCTAATTCTCCCACTCCCGGAAAATAAAAATTTAAAACAGGGAGTTTAGAAGGAGAAAATGGCGTAGGTCCGTTTCTGCCTTGACAACCACCTGAAAACATTTTTTTTTTTACAATTTCACTGATATCGGAACTCAATAGATTAAAAGCGTTTTATCACTTAACTAGTAATCCAATCCTTGCTTGTGAAGCAATGTTGCTAACCAGCAGCAACATAATGGGAGCAGATTACAGAACGGGCGAGGTGAAACGGGCGTGGTACAGTTGTGCAATACTTCCGGGGTTTGAAGGATCTGCGGGCAGATTAGCATGGATTTGCATAAACAAACCCCCCGAAGTGAACCTGCGCAGACCAACGAAAAGGCGTTTTTTTTTCCAAAGGTATAAAACGTAAACTGTTGGATCTGTGCAGCACTCTGCCACAGCCGT
>JAHWFP010210277.1:34055-45341 GCA_023313725.1 Lithobius niger
CTTCGCCAAAACCAAAGATGTGCGACAAATCAACCCAAACTCCAACTTTGCGGCAGCAGCACGTGTCAACACAAGTATGGACGGGGGATTATGGCCGCAAATGTTTTTTCTCCAAGTCATCATGCACGATGTCAAGGTCGTATTGGGATGAAGTGCTCGACAACTACGAACTTCAGTTGGGGCAACCAGGACATCCAACCACGGAGAGGGTACGGATGAAGTACGCAAACGACCAGCCTCCGAGAATGGAAAATCCGTGGGAAGTACCAATCGTCAAAGCAACTGCCGAGAAGCCCAAAGCCAAGGACACAACAGTACTCTCGGACATTCCGACGAAAGGACAACCCACGGAAAATCCAGTCAAGCCAGCAACTTCGCAACTTCAGCAGGAGGAAGAGGAACAATTTCTTTTGGGTCCAGACGACGTGGCGGACATGGAAGTGTCAGGCGAAAGCACCGGAACGGAAAATTCCAAGGACTAAGACCTACAGCAGGCAAACGAAGTGAAGTGCAGCAAATGAAGAAAAAAAAATAAGTTGAATTTTTTTCCGTAATAAAAGATACTTGCCCGTAATCTTTAACCCCCCCCCCCCCATTGCAAATGAACAAAAAGCAATAAACGATAGAATTTCAATGCATTTAAAAACGCAGAAATTAAAAACAATCAAAAAGTTAAGTGATGTGCATTAGAAAAAAAAACCAAGAATTTTGTAACAAAAATTAACAGAAGTTAAAAAAAGCAATTTAACAAACTGAGTTAAAATAACTGGTAAACCAAAAACTTAAGTGCAAAGTTTAAAGGAAAAAACACAGAACTTAGTGCAATGGTTGCATAAATTCAGGTGTTTAAGTGGAGAGAAGCCAGTTGTATGTGATGAATGAGACACAAGGTCAAAATTCTGAAAACAAAAACACACAGTTGATCATAATAACATCAACTCAGACATGTGAAGTTATAGCACACGTACACAGTGGAAAGAACACATTTAAATGTGGGAGTCACAAACTTTATGTGGAACTTCAGTGGCATTTATCAAGTTTCTCTTGTCATACTGGAGAAAAACCATTCAGATGTAAAGTGCATCGTAACGAAGATTGTACAGTGTAGTAATAAGCTTAATGCATGGGCCACATTAAGGCCGTAGTTGCCGGAAACTCTGTATAGATTTTAAGTATTTTATTGAATAAATTGCTCGACACGATTTATGGGTACTAAACTCACTGTATGGGAGGGTACTCATAGTGTTACGCAAAGGCACATCGTTCTTTACCTAAGCAAATTCTTAGGGGAGGGGGGATGTAACGGTTTACATAACAGCAACACGCAACCTACGGAGCTGGCGCTCGTTGGTGCACCTTGTTGTTAACAGAGCTGTTGCGCGCATGCTGCCAACCACCGTGGACACGCGGGAGTTGGCACAGCGCCCAACAGTTGGGTGCGAGAGTGTTCTATTGTTCGACTCCAGTTAGAACCGGATCGCACTGGTTTAGCCGTAATCCGCTGGTTACGAGGCTAGGGCTCGGGCTGCTATAGAATAAGCTCGAGCTCGACGACTCAGGCAATTGGTGGGAGAGATCTGACTGAAAGGTTGGATCTCTAGAAGCCTATAGGATCGGACAGAAGGTTAAATTCTGGCCGACGCCTAATATGTAACGCTATAGATGTATAGTCCCCTAGCTATACAGTGAGAAGTAAATTAGAATTGAGCCTTGTCTTGAAACTAATCGTCTACTTCCTTAGCACCTTACAATGTCCCTCAGATAATTAATGAGTATGGTAAGCAGAGCAGGTTGTATGTAATGCCAACTTTATTTAAGTTGATCATTGACCAGCTAAAACTTGGTAGTAGAAATAAAATGCAAAAGGAAAAAAAAATAAAACAATTAAACGCATGTGAAGTTAAGGAAGGCCATTGGTTTAATTTTTATGTTACATTGTAATGCTTTTCTATTTCAGTTGTGTGCTAGTTTGCTAGTATTCTTATTTTTTAATTCATAGTTGATATTTTACAGTTGTTATAATTGGTCGTACTTGTGTGGTTTCTGTTTTGTTTTTAACGCGATTTTGTACTTTTTATATTTTTATTGACTTTTAACGTACGCTGTAATTGGGTATTCTTTGTTTTTTAAACGTTATAATTCATAGTTTTGGTTGTATTTAGCTCTATAAATTATTCATTAGTTGGCTGTAAATTTTGTATTGCTTGGCTTTTCACAAGTTGGGAAATGAACCTAATAATCAACTATTATTATTATTATAGACCCAAAAAGAAAAGTTGTGACAAACTGCAATACATACAAGAATGGTAACAGAAGAATAGTGTATTAAATGAAAAATATGATGCCTCACAACAAAAGGCTATACTGGAAATTGATAAAAACACGTGAAGAACTAAGCATTAAACTAACAACAAGGCACCTTATATTTCGAAGAAATTACAAATTTGTCTTCATTATTAAAGGAAAATTAAAAAAGTTCTGGAAAACATAATCTTTTGCAAAGATTAACGACTGCAACTACTTGTGGTTTAGGAACGGAAAGATAATGATGAGAAGAAACGAAAATGATCAGAAAGTAAAGATTATGTCTGGAGAAGAGGATTTGATTAAGTTTAACAACCACAGAATAAGTTCACAAATATTGTCTTTGAAAAGAGAAAAAAAATTGAAGAAAAAATCAAAGAGAAAACTAGTGACTGTAAAAGTATAAAAATGTTACATAACATAAGAAGTTGAAGGAAGAATTGGGACATGATGCAACAAAAATTACTAGAAATTAAGCTTAAATGGGATGTAATACTTAAAGAAAAACATAAGAAAATAAGAAACCGATACGCATAATTTGGAGAGTTATGAAAAAAATACCATAACAAGAGAGACCATTAAAAGGGGGGGGGGGGGTAATTATGATTTTTACCAAAGAAGACTATGATATAAAATCAAAAGAGATACATAATTGATGAAAATAATGAAATGAAAATTGAATTAAGGACACAAGATGAAAAAAAACGTCAGAATAATTGCCGTTTACACAAAGCCAAGTAAAAAAAAATTCTAAAAAAATTAAAACCATTACGTAAAAATAATGACAAGAACGGATCTTATCAAATGACAATAATAGTCATAAATATATACATATTAAAGATTCCTGAGAAAAATGAAGCCAAGAATGAATTAAAATGAATAGGCAATTAAGAAAACATGTTAGCAAAACTGGGCTACGAAAAACAAATAGATTCTCCAACAATCGAAATATAGTATTATGGCTTCGATTACATTGAGAGTCAATCGATTCACATTCTACAGCAGACGCCATACTCTACGCCATGTAATCGCAGCCATTATGCTATATCTCGAGTGATTCGAGAAGCCTATCCCCACAAGGTTTTAAGAAGAATTAGGAATCTAGTGAAATTACGTTGTACTGTGGTTAAATTTGACTGCCATTTGGCCTTCAATTTGGCCTGTAAGAGTGAAGGAGTGTTTCCAGCTAGTTTAGCGGTTAAGCTTAAAGCAAGAGGTGTGCTCGATTGCCACGCATGCCAGTAGAATGTTCCTGAAAGAAAGGATCGGCGATACCCACTGGATTTTGACACAGTCGAGGACGAACGCCATGATCCTGAGTGAAAGTTTAAAAATAATTTTAATTCAAGAACACTGGAATAGAGTGAAGAAATATTTGATTTGTAAGGGTGAAAAGCTGCATAGGATTGTTACTGAACGTCACCTCCGGAAGTTTGTGCGATTGGGAGGCCATGAACAAACGTATGTGTGAGCTGCACAGGTTGGTAAGCAAGTGGATCATGGGAATGAAAGTAGTGAGGAGTTGGTTGTGAATCTGTCAAAAAGGGAGTTAACGGAAGAAGAAAAAAGTGTGCTTAGGTTAGACTTAAAGTTCATCCCAGTGCTCCCAGGAGGTAGTGAAAATTAGTAAGCCAATTTCGTGGCAGATGTGCAGCGATTGTTGAATGATTACACCTGGAGCACAGCTGTGAGATTGAAGTTGCAGTGCCTAACGCTGGAAAAACCACGTAGGAATCGAGTGACAAGTTGAAGCGTTGAGAAAACTAGAGAAGGACCCTGAGATTGTGATTTGTAAGACCGACAAAGCAAATGCCACAGTTGTTGTTGATAAGTCAGTACATGATGAAAAAGTATTGGTGGAGCTCGAAAATTTCGAAATGTTTGTGAAAAAAAGGAAAGACCTGGAGAATATACCGCTGATTGACTTTGAATTTAGTTTGACGAGGTTGTTTGAAGGAGGATTCCTCAGCAAGGGTGAATTGGAAGAGTTGAGACCAAAACATATCACAAAAATTATCGAATGTATTTGCACAAATTAAGATGCACAAGGAACGATGGCTGCAAAAGGTGGATTTGCACAAAAACTGGACTGGAAGGTGGCAGGTTTTATGATAAAGTATGCAGTGAGCCCGAGCAGACTGAAGCACACAGGGGAATTGTTGGAAGCCCTATAGAAGGTGTAAAATTGGAAAGTGACGAGGTCTTAGTCTCCTTTAATGTGGTTAAGTAATTTCCAATCCTTTGTCAAGACTAATTTTGGAAATGCTTCTATGCCTCGTCTGCAGAGAAGAGGAAAATCGAGGAGGAGGTATATGAGAGAGATAAGTCACTGTTGAACGTAGTATTACCATACATTTATGTGGAGTTTGAAGGAAGAGTGTTCAAGCAGGTGAAGGAGGCCGCGATAGGGTACTCCTGTTCCCCCATTCTTGCTGAGCTGGTCCTCCAGCATCTTGACGAGTATATCCAGGAGAGGAATCCCAATGTGAAGCTGTGGAAGAGATTTGTGGGGGATATTATTGCAGCCATGAAGAAAGCAGAGGTGGGTAGGGTGTTAAGAGCAGCTGAACGAGTGGAGGTAACACTTTAAATTTACGTGTGAGAAGGTTGAAGGGGGAATTCCGTTCCTGGATGTCCCGCTCCAGCGGGAGGGAGGAGGTACCACAGGGTACAGGCCTTACGAAAAGCATACGGCCACGATGATAGGGATAACCTACGAGTCCGGGCATCCAAGGAGCCAGCTGCAAGCCATTGTTAGAAACGAGTTTGTAAGAGTAGCTAGGAACTCCATGACTGCCGCCGTGGAAAAGACCTTCCTTGAAGAAGTAAAACGCAAATTTGTAAAGCTGTATATCCTCCTAAACTGCTAAACAAGTTGAGGAAAGAAGCTCAACCTGTGAAAAAGTGGCGAGAGAAAGAAGAGAGATAAAGGAAGAAGTAGGGGATGAAGGAAGAGAAGGAAACGAGCCGAGGAGAATAGGAGTGACATGCCTGGGAGATCAGAGCGAAAAGCTAGTGAGGTTGCTGAAACAACAGAGTTTTAATTCCTTTTTCGAAACCCTGATGGTATAAAAAAGAGACTTATGAAAAAGAAAGATAAAAACATACATCAAGTGCACACTAGAACGGAAGTGAGGAAAAATGAGGAAGAAGCCTTGAATAAAATAGTGAATGTCAGAGAAGGAATATATAGTGTTCTTTGTGGTGGCTGTGATGCTGTATATATATATATATGTGAAACGAGGAAAGGTATAAGACAACACGCGTGAGACAACATATGGCAGGGCAGACACCAGGACAGAAGATGAGGAAAACAGCGTGGCAGCCCACCACTAGACAGAGCATTGATTGGGAGAAGACTACTACGATGATTGAGTCCGACTCTGTTTCAAACTCTGTTAGCGATGAACATTTACGATGCCTCGATTCGCTAACCACAGTTAGGCATGAAATAGATGGGATAGAGCTAATGAACCTCCAACCGCTATCGACACAGGCTATCCAGCATTTGGTGAGGAGAGATCTGGCAGAGAGGCTGCGAGCTTGGTGGAGTAACAAGAAAGACGCTTAGATGCGGTCCTTCTATTTCTCGGAGCCTATGCACGCACCCGCTTCGTTCAAATCGGCGTCAGACAGTGCAGTGTGATGTAATAGTATATTTTTATTTCTTAATCACCTGAAGAAGATAGCAGGGGAAATTTTAACAAAATTTTTTCAATGCTGTCGAAAATTTGTGGAAATTGTGGACTGGTTTTCGTTATTTTGAGAGGTGTGATAAGTATGGCGTCTGCTGTAGAATGTGAATTCTCCAGCAAGAGAGGAAATAATAACTACGAATGGGAAATATCATTTACAACAGACTTGCATTGATCATATATATTAAACATAAAAGAAACTAGTAGTGTAACATTGATAGAGAAAATTTCAGACTATTACATAATTATTTACTGGATGATGAATACAAAAACCATTCCTAGAAAAAATAATGGGGAAAAATGCATATTGATTATAGTAACCATGGAAAAATTATAAAGGAAATAAACAATGCAACATGGAATATGATATAGTATAATTTAACATGTCCTAACAAAGCTTACAACACAATAATAAATAAGATAAAACTTATGTACACAAGTCATAAAATTTTGTTAAAAAGTTAAAAAAATAAAATACTGAAAAAGGGGAAGTGAATAAAAGAAAAAAAAAGGATAACAAATGAATTAATAATTCAAATAAACTTTAAAAGTGAATTATGGAATAAAATAAGGAAAAACATAGGAAAAGACATACAAATGGTGCAGAAATAGAAAAATGTTAAAAAAGAAATTAATAACAAAATTCAGGAATGTAAATAAAATTATTATAAAAAAATTTGAAGAATTAACAAAAAAAGAAATTGATATGGTAGGTAATAAACGGAATTACAAAAAATAACAAAAAGGTTAGCATTGACGACAATATACAGAAAAATTTAAAGAACGAGAGCTTTGTACTTCAAAGCTAACAAATGACTTTAATGAAGTATATTCAGAACTTTTCCTAAATCTGAAAGGAAGATGTAAAAAAGGACACGACTTGTACGAAAGTGGAGACTATTATAGAACCTTGAGAAAAATCAAAAAGAAACCGAACTGTAACACAAAAATATGTGTATATTGAGTACACAAATGATAAAGAAATAATAGAATTAATCAGTGAATTAAAAGATACAAATGGAACAGAAATTAACACAGTCCAAACTGAACACATAAAAAAAAAAGAAAATGCAAGAAAAGCTACATGCAAACTAATGAATGCAATGATTGAAAAAGAAATATGGCCAAATATGTTAAAAATCTAAGTAATAAGGACAATGTATAGAAAGGATTGAAAAAGGTAGTAACAATTATTATACACCAATAGCATTACTCTCTATAACTGATAGAAAAATTTTTACATAAAATAAAGTTTTTAGATAAAATAAAATAATTAAAGTTATTGAACAGAGTGCACAACTAATTTTAAGTGCACAACTGACTTGTTTATAAATTTGACTGATACAATCACAAAAGCATTCGATGAAGAGAAATATGCTGGCATGCTAGTGTTAGTAAACTTGCAAGTTAGACAAAATGCACTCCACAAAATACCTAGCTATAGAAATTGATTAAAACTGGAATTTCAAAACTGACGTATTACAATTCATAACAAGGATAAGACAAATTCTATCAAACGTGTGTCAGCTGCGAAAGATATTAGTCATAAAAAAAATAGAAACAAACAGTGGCGTGTACACCATACAGTCAGACTGGCAGGTGCCAGGGGCCCACCTGCGTTGGGTGTCCGGGCCAACCTATAAATTGCAAGCAAACTTGCAAATTTTAAATTTCAACATGTCTGTACATACAGCACCTCGCCCTGGGAGTCCGATAGTGACTTACGAGTAGAAAACCAAGAACGCGAACTTTGTTTCCTTTCTTGGGTAAGAGGACAGTTTGAAAGCTGCCCAAAATTGTCTGTCAAGTTCCTCAGTAAACATTTATGTTTGTGAAGTTGAAGCCTCTGAATACTGATTTACTGGTGGTGTGGATTTTGGGAAAGAAGGTTCTGTGATATTTTTATTTGATGTTTTGAATGTGTTAAGAACCACACACTTGTGCCCACCAGTTAGTTTGTTAAAAAAAAAGGGGCGCCCCCCCCCCCCCCCGCAACTGCAGTCCAACACCCAGGTTGATCAGTTTTTCGACCACTCTGAAAATATGTGACTCGTAATACATTCAAAATAGCCAAAAAATGTTAACAGACCCTTCTGCTTTCCTTCCCCAAAACACTTCTGCTTGCACTTGTGCTCACTACTCCAGTGATACAATACAAAGTTGCCCACCAGTGAGTGAACTTCAAACCATTGCTGAATATATTAGGTCCAAAGTTAAGAATTTTGCCTAATTTTAACGTAGATTTTTTAAAAAAAATCAACTTCCCCCCGGGCCTCCCCCCCCCCCCGCCTCTGGGCTGCACTGTAGTCAATGTCCCCCCTCCCCCCTCGCGCAAGGGCCCGCATGTAGTACTGTGCCAGGGGCCCACTCTAGTCTGTACACGCCACTGGAAACCTATACGATGCTTGGATTGGAAGTATCATAAGACACGGAACAAAATTTTATGGATTTGCGTAAATGTATTTGATTGAAAGATTACAAAAAGTGAAAAATAAAATTATTAAAGTTTTATTTGGTTATGGCGGAGGAGGGGGGAACTAGCGACGTTTTTAAAGAGAACAAAATATTAAAAATTATAAAACTCAAGTGATTATATTATATTAAAAAAATTAATACACAAATAAATAAATAAAATCTTAAATAAAGAGAAAGGAATAAAAAACAAGAGCAAATAAACAACCGACATGGGATCATAGATATGGGAAAATAAATACAACGGCCAAACAAATGGCCAAAAGATATGTTGGAGTGTAACAATTTAAAAGACTTTAAAATAAAAATATAAAAATATTATGATACTTAAGTTGTGAAACCCATTTGTATCTATTAACTAACAAGATAATTAAAAACAAATACCTATTGCAAATTAGTTAAATAAACCGTGGCCAAGTGTTGTTATTAAAAGCGTAAATTGTGAATAAAATTTATTTTGTATAAGCTCACACAATCTGTTTCACAGCTTTGAGGATTGCAATTCGATTGTAATTTGCTGTTGAAATAAATTATTGAAATTATTATTATTCTTGCCAAACTAGGGTCTTTAATTTGTGCGTAGCTAGTTACTTCGCTACTCACATTCATCACAATTAATTTTTGAAGATGTCAAGAATTATTTTTAAATCATATCAAAAAACAAAACTGGTAAAAGGGACTGCCAAGTTCCGAATGGTTCGGCCCTTCAAAGGAGTGATATCAACACACCAAAACATTTGGCAAGTTAATCGCACCGACTAATAGTTCGAAGGTTAAATGAAAACTAGAACATTGCTGCTTTCGGTAGCAATGTTCAAGTTTTCATTTAACCTTCGAACTATTAGTCGGTGCAATCAACTTAGCGAATGTTTTGGTGTGTTGATATCACTCCTTTGAAGGGCCGAACCCTTCGGAACTTGGTGGTCCTTTTTACCAGTTTTGGCTTTTGATATGATATCACTTCTTTTTTTTTCATTGCGTATTAGACGCAATTCAACTAGCAAGCAGATGTGTAGTAAAGTGCCATGTCAACACTAGTGTAAGGTTTGGCTGCTGCATTCCATTCGAACACCTAATAACAGTCATTATCTAATTACCTGCAATTAAGGGTAATTTCTACATTCGAGAAGCAAGGAGAATTTGGAAACATTCGTCAGCCATCGAACGCCAAATAAAGCAACAAGTTTACTACGGGGACAGACATTCCATTCTTGTGTAAATTGTATCCGATTGAGTGGCACGAAACCAGACTATAAATATTAGAACGTTATTAGCGCCACAGGACAGACACTCGCAAAAGGATGCTACAAGCGGCGGAGATGCTCTTTGCCGGCTTGTGGGACAAATTCGTTTGATCAATGTCTCGTTGTGAAAGTTTATGTTTGTAAATATAGCTGGAGTGAGAAGAAGAAAATTCAATTATTTTTTTTACAATAGCTTGAGTGGCCATTTTTTTTCAATAATTTAATTTCATGTCACTCCTTTGAGAAGCCGAACCATTCTCAACTTAGTTGCCTCTTTATCGGTTTTAGGTTTTGTTTTAATTTTTTTTAAATTTAGTTCATGTAGTTTATATAGTTCACGTTTTTTTTTTATTTAGTTCATATCACTACTTTGTGAAGCCGAACCATTCTCAACTTCATGGCCTCTTTACCATTTTTTGGTTTCATTTTGACATTTCGTTTGTGTTTCGTGAATTGGACGTATAGACACAATTTCTTTGGCAACGCTTAGATTTGTGACGACACACTAGTGTGTCTCTAGGTAAGCACGTCGGTATGCCCGTTGTCACTGCCCGAACTTTGTCCGTCCAATCAGAGACGATGCTGACAATAGTAAGGCTGGCCGCATACCAAATTATGTCTAATTATGTGCGTAGCCCGTGTACAGACAGAAGGAGCGTCGCCCTGTTGTCGTGACAATGTCGTATCCGGTGTTGGCGCTCAGCTCAATGGAGACGTCTGCAGCATGCTGAGACAGGTTTCGCCAAAACGTCCTGTCGTGAGACCAAATGTCACCTTTTTATATGTGCGGCCAGTCTAACAATGGTTATAACAATACTTTCGTACTTACGCGCACTCCCACGCCATTCCCGTTACACCCCCAGACTGTTAACAGAAAAGGTATGCAATTCGTATCGTACTGCAGCCATTCGTCCAATTTCATAGCTGGAAGCATTCCTGCTATTTCGGTCTAGGTGAATAATCACCCTATGTGAATTAACATGGGGATGAGCGGACTGTAAGTAGCTAGCTAGAATTAGCTAGTAACACATTTGCAAAATTATTGAGGGTCAGATTTTGCGTTGAAAGCCACTTAGGTAGCTGATCCTACATGAGTTATTTTTTGTCAGGTGGGTCATTGCTTTCCATTTTACCACAATTGAAGCTTATGGGCCGCATTATTATTTTTCCCCCAAGTACCTGAAATGTGGCCCAACTATATGCTTCAAGATATGAGGCACTTACGTTATGGCGTCGCGCTACAATAGTTTATGCCCTCGACAATTGATGTGATGTGATGTTTGTTGCCTAACTTGGCGCGACACACGCATAAAATATCACTTCAAAATAAACGTACACTCGTAGACGAACCATGTGAAAATCATAAATCAAGGCTTAGTACTCTTCGTACTTTTAAAGCCAAACGACAATTAAATTTTTCTTTATAGGCAGTAACGTGCACAGAAGTGGTGGGGAAGCGAGATTGGGGGGGGGGGGGGGGGCTTGCCCGCGCCCCGTATTTGAAAAAAATAAAAGGGATTTTTTGGCGCCAAGAGAAAAAATTGGCGGGGGGACGATGGCCGGTTAGTGTT
>JAHWFP010210277.1:45441-84209 GCA_023313725.1 Lithobius niger
AGGGCCTAAAGGCCTAATTACGCTTAAAATTGCAAAAAGGGAAGAAGAAGAGCTAAACAAAAAAAAAAGTTAAAAAAAAGGGCAAATAAACGTTAATGTCTACTAAAACTCCTGTACCTTTTTACTAAAATCTGCTCTTGCCCTCTCGGGGGTCTGTGCACGCTACTATTTATAGGGATTTATTTTCTGCTTCGATTTAATTATGTTTTGGCTTCCTCGATTGCGCTGTTGTTGGTCTTTTTATGAATCTTTTCTCCTGCTGTGTCTGTAAGTTATTCTTGAAATGGTTGATTAAACTCGCAGCATGGGAACAGGATTATTTCATAAGCTAGTTGTTCCGTCCCCTCCTCTTCAAGAATTAAATTGCTTTGCGCACCAATTTGAAAGAGATTTTCTTCTGCTGCGTCTCTTGAAAAGCAAAAAAAAAAATTAGCATCGTTACGCAAATTTAATTCACGTATGGCTTACATTTCAGCTTTTGGAAGAAGCAAACGGGTGATCGTCATTTTAATGGCAAAATGGCCGGAACCGTCGTCTATTGTGTTGCGTGCGACTGTTTTGTTTTTATTTATTTATTTATATTTTTATTGTTGACGTAATAAGGCAATAAATGAAGGCCTTGTTAATGCAAACGTGATTGTTGCTGGTTCTTCTGTTTACGCCTCGAAATTTTCAACATTAGTTGTATGTAATACGTTAACTCGTCTACGTAAAAGTTCTGTTATAAACGAATAATTGAATAATACGTAAGTGAAGATTTAGCTAAATAAGAGCCATGCATGTAAAGCAACAAACAAAAAATCACTCTAAATAATTAATAATAGTTGGGGAGACCCACTCAATCACCGCATCTGCAGTCACTTTATCCGTCACAGATAATAAGCGGTTTTGCTGCTGGTGATGCTACAGGCGAGCTGCGAGGGTGGGGGCTAGACAATGCACCCTTTCGCCCCAGCGTCCAATATTTTCCCGTGCCCACCCAGTTGCCTCCTAAAAATATAGGCTTTCATTTCTGCCCAAATGACGATAAGGGTTAGGACGTCAAGGAGAGTTAACTAAAAACTTCAAAATAGTTTAATTTCAAGCGAGAAGAGAAAAGAATCTGCAGTTGAGAGGACATCAAACACCAATTTTTATTGGCACGGTACTGGTGTGATGATGGTTACGTCGGGAAAAGATTGGCAATGCGGGCCCCCCCCCCCCCCCAACCCTAACTAGATCTTATCTATATGTACGGCCTGCAAAAATTGAGAAACCCTGGACAGGAGGACAGACTCATTGCCCAATTTACACGCTATGTCTAGCAGAAGGTGGAAATGGTGATGAACACCATCATTATTGCAACAATCAACAAGAACGAGATGAACCGTGATACAACACCAATAACATTCAGAAACCTCCCCAAAAAGAAGTTGGTGTAACCATTACGCAACGGGCTAACACACCCTCTTCTCGGCAACTGCGGCGACAAGCATAATACCATTCCTCGACTGTGCCTTTAATAGCCCGCAACTTACAGCTGGACGTACAGCTGGAAAGGCGTCCGAGGAAACAAGGTACAAATCCCTATCGAGAGGACCAGAAAGGAACCTTTTTGCAGCAGCATCAGCATGCTAATTCCCAGCTACCCCGACATGGCCCAGAATCCAGCAGAAAATCAGTTTTCCACTGGCCAGACAAGCAGTAACGCAGAGCTTGGATTCGCTGCGTCAAGGGGTTCTGAGGGTTGTATTCACTGGCTCAGAAAAGTACGCCCGATTTCTACCATATTTTAAAATTTTCAACTGGCAGGGATTATTTTAAGATATAAATTTTTTAAAGGTCTAAATTGACAATTCCAGTGCCAACATTAACCTGTCTCTGCCTCGTAATTATCACGGCCGGCAGGCAGGCTTATTAGAGTTAGTTTGCGCACGAGAATTTTCAAAAAAAGGATATTAAGACTAAGGAGTTGGATAAAGTAATTTTTTCGGGGCTGTGGCCCGAAGCCATGCGTCCACTCTAATAATAAAACATCCACTACTTACTACACAACAGTTAACACCGAGATGCATTTGCTACACCAGTTGGAATGGAATGGAATTTATTATAAGGGCCGTGGCCCAAAGCCACATACCCCAACTAAATTCTACTACAACTGAAACTACAACTGAACCCCAATGCTATCCTAAGAATACAACGTCAATAATAATCCCAACAGAGTAAAACACTATAACAAAACAAAACCTGATCAGAAAACCAGAAACAATATGCCTTAATACAGTACAACTCCATTACGCTCACAGATCTCCTGAATGCATGAGGTTAACAGGTATAGTCCAGACGCCCAACAAAAGCGTGCAATAGCCCATACGCATTTCAAATTCGCGCCCTCATTGGCAGCACCCGGCACGATGTGGTGAGAGGTGGAGGTCAAAAGCCATGGACTCAGGGTTTTACGATACGCATCGAACAGAGAGCAGGATAGCAACAAATGGGCGGCAGAATCATCAACCCCCACAAGTTGGGCACGTAGCCGAACCTCCCCACCCTAGGCGATGCTTATGGTATGGGAACAACGAATGCCCAGTCCGCAAGTGGGAGAGGATGTGCGCCATCCAGTAGGGGAGATTATCAAGAGCTGATTTATGGCTGCACTCAGAATGCAAACTGAAGAGATTCCGCATTCTATAGATTCACCGTTTATGGCTGCGCACAGACTGCACAAGCGTGACTGAACATGTGCTGTCGGTCACAGCACACTTCGCAACAGAGTCAGCATCATCGTTGCCGGTGATGCCACTGTGACCCTTGACCCACTCCAATGATGGAACAGACACCTGTAAAGCTGTCCATAGCTTCAGACAAATAAAGAAGACTACCGGATCACTGACAGATAGATTCTGGAGAGCGTTGCGTAATAGGTGAAGTACAGACTTCGAATCAGTATAAAGCCACAGTTTTAAAGCAACGTCAAGCGCCACAGAGATGGCAGCAAGTTCACTGGTGAAGCTGGAGGTCAGTAACCGCAAGAGCACATCCCACCTCAATCTTCTGAGATGGCACACACATCGCAATGCCACCTGTCAAGGACTCCCTTCGAAAGGATGCGTCACAGTATATTTTGCATGCAGCGAAACTGCACGGCCGAAAGACAGATAGAAGAGACGGGCACTATTGTCACGGGCAGGGTGGCCACACAATAGTAATGCTACCCACAAAGGGGAGCGGCAAGGCTGCTAAGAGGGAAACTCCTCTTCCAGCCATACCCAAACTCATGCGCATCTTATCATTCAGTGTCATATAATCAGAAAGAATTTTGGCAACTGGATCTAACGGTCCACTAATAAGATTTCTGAGGCACAGTGCCACAAGACGCTCTTTGGCTCGGAGATGGAGAGGTGGCTCACAGGCTTCGAACCATAGAGCTTGAACTAGAGTCAAGATCAGACACCCAGTTATGGTTCTCAAGCAGTCATTCACGCCCACCTGAAGACTGCGCAAGTGACCTTGGAACAGAGTCAAGAAAGGCAAGAGGAAGTCCACAACAGAGCACACAAACGCATGGTAGACGGAACGCAGGGAGCTCCGTTTAATGTCACGATAATGCGTTAGCGCCTTGAGAACTGGAAGACGACCTGCCACTCTGGCTCGAAGACAACTGACATGATCATTCCACTCAAGACCGCCATCAAGGCAGACACCCAGATATTTCTAAATGCTGCTGAAACCATGACACCACAAACTGCAACAGAGAGCAAAACAGCTTTCATAGCAGCTGTGCGCGAGAAAATCATTATTTCCGTCTTCTTGGGAGCTAGCGAAAGACTCCACAGAGCCAGTGAACAAGCAACACGCGTTAGTACACTTTGAACATGATCAACTAGAGCAAGTGGGTCCGAACCCACAAACCACAGAGCAATGTCATCAGCGTAACACACTATGTACAAATGAGACTCATCTCAGTCAGCACTTCATTAATCGCAGTAGCGAAAAGTACTGTGCTTAGACAGCTCTCTTGTGGCAAGCCACTAACTACATGTTGTCACTTGGGCTGACCAAAACGCATTGACACGGGCCGCCAAGTCCCTGTCTCCAAGAAGGGCAAGAACTGCATCCGTTAGCTTATTCCCAACACCCATGGCAATAAGGGACGCCCTGACCCAGTCAATGCTGACCGTGTCATAGGCCGCCTTAATGTCTAAGAAGACGGCAACCACGGTTTGCCCATGCGCCCATGCTTGACGAATACCCGACAATAGATAGAGAATAGCATCCTGTGCACTGCAGCTCGACCTGTACCCGAATTGAGTAGGAGCAAGACAAGCATTGTACTCTAGATGCCAATTCAACCGAATGACAAGCATTCGTTCATAAACGTTGTGTACACATGACAGCAACGCAATTGGTCTATAGTTCTGTAGGTCTGATCTCTGGGTGCCACGCTTATGAACTAGGGCTAAAATGGTAAAAAAGCCAGGATGGAGGAACTGGGCTCCCATCAAGAAGTGTCTGGAAAATTCGTAGCAGTTCACTCTCAGCAGCTTCTGACATGGACTTCAAATGACTGTAGGTGGTCCCATAACACCAACAGTGCTACCTTGTTTACATTTTGCTAGAGCTGACCTCAATTACGTCACCTGGAATGGTGCACTGAGAACATCATTGGAGACTGAATGCTGCATGGTGTACGGTGGACATGCTCCAACCGGCAGGGAGTATACACTGGCGAACCTTCCATTGAAAGCATCAGCCAGCGCCTCAGTACAGTTTTGCTGGACGACCCAGAGACGCAGAGGATAACAATGTCAAAATGTTAGACTGCAATGCTGCAAACGTATTACAATTAACGGGTTGATTTAATGGGACTGTGGGAAGGGATGCACCAAAACTTCATACCCTTTCGCCCAGACATGATCAGCACAGGCTGCTGCTTGTTGTTTCGAAATTGTCTGCGTCACCTGTTTGTCGTGAATACTACAACTGCATTTAACAATGCAGAATCAAATATGAATCAAAATGAATGAGCTGACACACACTAAATCTAGATACACGCTAGTGTTGCCATAATGGAATATACATTAGACATGGCACAACGCATCGATAAATATGCATTTCTAATGTTACTTTTTTTAACAAAGGTGGGCGGAGAAGGGACATACACATGATAACCAGACCGTACCAATGATGACAAAAAGGGAGCGAAAAAATCCAACAAATTAACTGACAGAAAACGACTTCACCGTTTACAAAAAAAAAGTATTAGAGCACGTATCTCATTGTATCAGTGAAGGTACACACATAATGAACGGATAAGACTTCACACGAACGAGATGAACTATAATTTGAAGTACAACTTCAGGGAATATGGATTGTAACATACCAACCACCATGCATGTACACATCAATAATCCAACAAAACAGAACGTTTGGCTGTTTCGCACATTAAAAATACCCATACAAAATAAATAATATACACACACACGAACTAAAACTTAAACCTACAAACACTTACAAAACAAATCCCGTAAACAATGAAACGCCTACAAAATTGAAAAATTATAAACACAGATATACAAAATGAACGCGTAATCGCTAACACGAAATAGAACTAAAACAGAAAGAGACAAGCACAAACAATACAATCGCCCTTAACAGTCTACAGTTAAAAATAGTACTTGTTCCTTGGAATTGGAGTTCAAATTATAGTTCGTTTAGTTCGATTGAACTCATTCCTTTTTACTTGTGTATACCTTCACAGCTGTGAGTTGCATGGGGAGACAAGATCTAATGCTTTTTTTCTAAAAGGCTAATCCGTTTTTCGTCCAGTTGTGATACTTAAAACTGAAACTATTTCTTTAAGGGACCGGTCATTATTAATGGCCCAGGGGAGAGGGGGGGTGGCAGTGGAAATGAAAATGTGACCACCAAATTTTCGATGACCCCCCCCCCCTTCGAGACCCAGGAAAAATCTTGACCGTCCTACTCAAGGTCCAAAAATAATGTGAACCCCCCTCCCCCCAACAAAAAAAAAAAACAAACGCGCCTTTCATATACCTATTGAGACTGACTGCAGATGATTCCTGTAGACAAGATTAGTGCTGAAGCCAAATTAAGTAACGTTCCATACCAACAATTACCATTAGTTGTAAGGAAACGTGTCTCGTTTTCAACACAAAGATATGTTGGGTTAAAAATTTTCTTTAAAATGTTCCTCACACCCATATCTTGTCGAGATTCACACGATAAGTATGATGAACACACTGTTTACTTTTATGCCCACATCTGTAACACAGTTAGCACCTGAAAGACATAAGAAGCCAAGCAATCAGCCAAGAAATCACATCATGGGGGATCTGGCCGCCCCCCCCCCCCCGAAACTTAGGCGTTTTTAGAAATTTTGACCGCTGAAAGTGCCATTTTTCAGGCCCAAGACTGACTTTTTCTTCCAGTTGGTCAGTGTTTTTAACCCTCACCCCCTCTTGACGGATCCTGAAAAATGTATGACCCTCCCCCTCTCGAGAGGGTGCAAACTTCATGACCCCTCATTTCCTCCGGATCTCCTCCCCCCCCCCCCCGGCGATAAATAATGACCGGTCCCTAAGCAGCTTGCACCCTTCTTTACGTGTTTTTATGATTACCTGCATTCTATGGGAGTTCTATTCCATTTCCTGCATTCTATTCCATTAGAGTTACTAATATGATACTTGGAGATCTATTTGCTGAATCTGCTAAATATCTAACTATGTACTAATGGTAATCTTTTGTAGTTCTGTCGTGTCTCGTCACTAGCACGTCTAAAGCTAACACACATCTGGATGAAGATCTCTAAAGTACACAAATGTGTCCTATTTTAGTGTAATTTATTTTTTTTTTACAACAGACCAAACCAAACACAACTGTGCCTACTGTTAGCTCTGCTTTGTAGAAAAGCTGGAAGAAAGGTTTACTGAAGAGGGCAGTTATTCGGAAAAGATGCATTCTAGACTATGGCCTTTATTCAATTGTTTTGGTGTCTACTAGGATCCGTCATTTAAAGTTAAGTCAGACTCATTTAGTTACCTGTAGTAATTGGCCATGTAATGTTTGTTCAGTAATTATGCACCCCCCTCCTCCATATAGTCCCTTCCCTAAAGTTGTGAAACTTTGCATTTACATTAAATTATGAAGTACTGTAATTGCAAGAATGATGTACCAAATTGCATTGCTTTGAAAAACTTAGGTGGAAGTTATGCAAAATTTTCAATTTTTTATCCCAAACTTTGGGGGGTTGTAACGGGTTCATTTCCGGACCCACGTTTATAGGACTTTTTTGTCTTATATTTGGTCATAGACCACACCCTCAACGTTTGTACAGACCATACACCCTGTATGTTTTTATAGTGAGGTGGCTCTGCTCGTATCGTGTACCCTTGTCGCATACAACAAACCAAAGCGAGTCCTCACTTGGTACCTTGGGAATCTGGACGTAGACTGACTTTTGCTGTAAATTATTGTTTCAGTCTCGCTGACTTTCGGGTGCTGTATACTACACGTTATACTATGCTTATTAGTGGTATTTATTTATGACTGTTAGTCATGTTGTTGTGAGCGAAGCGAATGAGGTCCTGTTTTTACAGTGGTGGACACACCAGGAAAGAAAAGGGCAAGGTTAGACTGTCAAGGTTTAAACGCTGGTAAACTAAGTGCTTTGTAGTGAGTACGCTCGGTATCATTTTATACTGTTTCTCGGTCTCAACTCAACTCAATTCTTCATGAAAAGCTCAGTTCGAATCAAAAGATAGCATCCTCCTCCTCTCCTTTCATTAGTCTTGGGCGAGGGCTGAAGTTTGGGGGGGGGGGGGCACTTCCATGGTCCGATGTATCACCACCCAGTTTTTTATGTTTTTCTACTTTTAATTTTTTTTTATTTTTCGTGTTTAGCCAGGTCTTTACACATTTCGCAACATGGGGCTCTGGACCCTTAGTTGAAATTTCCCTCGCAATTTATCTATAAACGTCGAAATCATTAGTTTTCGTACATAATGAGCACAATGGCGAAATGATTACTTTTGTATAGAAGTACAGATTCTTCCACTATGCTTCCGTACGGTGGCTGAATAGAAGGCAGGTTGTAGAAATTGGCTCTCTTTCACATATTGCGTACGTTACTCGCATATTTCTATCCTCCCTCCGTTTGAGGGCGCATTAACGTAACAAAATTCTCGCTCGTCGAAAGCTATTTTCTACTGTCTACCGTTGTTTATTTCGATGAGTTTCCGGTTTCTAGTAAAGGAATGCGGGAATACATAAACATAAATGTGTTATAAATAACAAAACAGGCAAAGAACTAAGTACAACATAATATGGCACGCCGTTTCATTTAATATTATTCATTTAGCAATATCGGCAGTGGAATTAGTGATATCGCTAATTATTTGCTGACATAGCTAATTATTTGTCGATATCAGTAATTTAATTACAAATATTGCTAATTTAATTAGCGATATCGCTAATTCACAGACAATTTGCGATGGTCCACTTGACCATTTTCTAAGGCGGACCTAATAACCAGCTTTTTACTTAATTTTATTCTCTCTTTTGGGTGTGGCGTAAGCGGCCTTGCGCCCTGCTGTTAACCTTGCTTACCAGCAAAAGATATTATTATTATTATTATATTATCTCTGAATTAACGATATCGCCAAATAAATGAGCGATATCGTTATATGGCACCATCTACTGTGTGGTTTTAACATCAACAGGCATAAGTGCAAAACAGTTCTATATTAATAAACTGTATAGAACGGTATAGAAAATTAACAGGCGTGCATGGTTAATCTATTTTAGTATTTTTGTGAGTATTTACTGTGTAATACTGCGCCTGCGCCAAGTTATCGAAAATCGAAACGGAAACGTATCACGTGACGCAGACCTGTGCCATAAAGGCATCGGCATCGCTCTATTTTATGTTGGCTAGGGTAACTTACGAACAACACATTGTTTGTTGAGTTTTTTTTTTATCATAGGGCCTCAGGGCTTCGGGCTGATGACCAGGAGTGGTTAACGCTCGTTAAACCCTTTGAAACCCTTTTTGTTTTATTACTTTGACATTGTTTCCATATTAAACAAATGCTGTTTAAAAACAAAGAGGCGTTTACTAATCTAGACTCACGCTAGTGTGTCGCCGCCAAGTAACAGTAGATCATCCCATTGTAGACTTCCGATTGTTAAAAAATTGATTGTTAATGATAAAGAGGCGGCTCACTAGCAGACAAGTGTGTGTTAACTGTAAGCAACTGAAAGCATATTTTGGCATGTTGAGGATAAATCCCAATGCGATGGAAATGTTTCAAATTGTGGAAAATGTAAGGAGAAGGGTCAGAGATAAAGAAAAACTAAAATTTAAGGATGAGTGTCCTCCAATCATAGAGAAAAAGATGCGTCAATAACGTTGTTTTCATGTTACTGTCTATAGCGCTAGCTAGATAAGATTTTTCCCATGTTAAATCCCATAGACTTTTTGCTCATGACTAGCGCAAAATTGAGACGTCCTATACGTAGCTGAACTTTTGCCACACGGATGCATGGTGATCTAAGCGTGGTCCTTTGGTTGGTTTGGGGGTTGTAGGGGTCAGGACAAATGCGTGGGAGGGTTTTGAAATTCGCCACCAGGGAATTAAAATTTCGTTTCTTTTCCAAGTTTCAACCAAAGATTTCAAGCAACAATGGCTTGAACAATCAACACTGGTCCTTAGATGATTGTAAAAGTCTGAACGAACTATAAGCTGAATTACTATAACGAAGGACAAAATAAGGAAACATTAACGTTGCCGTGGATTACGTAAGAATAAAGGGATGCACGTTAGATGATGGTACGCAACAATACGAGCATCCTTGACCAAGCGTGGTTTTGCTAATAACCCAAAAATAAAATTCTTCGCGTTCATCTAACGGGGGTTTCTGTATGACTAAATGTGAACGAAGAAAGCAAACGAAAAGAATCCTCAATTTTGCTGATGTAATGGCTAATTATTTATAGATATGAAAAGCCTCCACAAAGATAGATAGAGCGGAATATAAGATGGTGCGCTGACTTTTTGTATGTTCACAGTCCTAATTTACATGTGTCTACCAACTGCAAGCAACTAAAAGTGTAGCTTGTCATGTCGAGAATAAATCCTAATGCTGCCGAAATCTTGAAAAAGTAAGGGAAAGGTACAAGGGCATGCGCTGATTGAGTGAGGGAAGCCAACGAATTCAGCGATTGTTAGCCAGTGTCTGCAAAAATGGGATTGAAGAAACGTAAGCATGTGAAGAATGCTCGTATAATAAACTAAGCCATGTCAATTTGGCTAATCAAACGGCTAATTGGCAATGGTAAATTTGAAAATTATCAATGTGAAAATTTATAGATATCAAATTCCTCCAGAAAAAGGTACAGATGAAGATAAGACGGTGTAATTTGTGATATCCACCTAAAACCAAAACTGGTAGAAAAACCCGCCAAGTTACCAAAAACGATCGGCCTTTGAAGGTAGTGATATCATTCCACCAGGGAAAGGCCGCCAAGGTTAATCCTATTAATCTTATGCCAGTTTTGGTTTTGGATGGATAGGACTGTGAACGAATGAAGGATCCGACGGTTTAATCGTCCACTCTACCTTTTCTGTCTAGAGGAATTTTATGTCTATAAATTTGCTCATTCATAATTTTCACATTTGCCGTGGTCCAGTTAGCCGTTACACCAGTGAAATTGACACGGTCAGAACTTGCTTAGACTTGTAAATGTACAGAGAATTTCACGGTCTAATCATCACCATTACCTGTTTTGTCCGGAGGTATTTTATGTCTATTGATGTTGTCATTTATAATTTCGACATTTGCCAATGCCCAATTTGCAGTTAGTTGAATCAAAGTGGCACGGTTGTGGTTTATTGTTTGTGCTTGTTTCACAGGCTTAAGTTTGTTCATTCGCAATTTTGAGCGTACTGGCTACCAAACGCTGATGTTGGTTCGTTTCGTTCACTCACAAGGTTAATTTGAATCACGGCACGAAGCTGGAATTGTTCACTCAAATAAATCAGTTTAGCGTATCCAGATTTGAGACGACTGATGTTTATCAATGGCGTATTGCATAAATTACGTGGTTCACGAATAACAATCGGCGCAAGTCATAATGTTGATTGTTGCCAACTGGAACAAGCTGACGTCATCATACCGCTTTTGGAAGAAGAAACAGTTTCGTTTTTGTCGGCCACCATCGTCTACTGGTTTTTAAATTGTAAGTATATTCGTTAGGCTTAGAAATGTAGCATTGCCAATTTTAAATGTTTCAGCCAACGGTTTCGACAGTTTTTATAGTGGGATTTTTGTTTTTGTTTTGTTTGTATCATTGATTACTTGAAGCGGATAATTTGCGTATTGGTGGTTTCGGCAGACGCAAAATGGTTTGACGCTGATTTTCGTCCACTTCGTTCACTCAATCAGTGCATCCCTCCTCACTTGGCCCTACATCGGTTAACGTTAATCATTCAATCACTTAGTTACCCTGGTGTTCACGAACACATAATTGCCCCTTTTATTGTCGTGGGGCAGATAATTTAGTTTGGATTCGTGTAACGTAGCAAAAAAACCGACCAAACCTTTGCAATAAAAGATACTCCTTACTGAACTCTCTTATAAAAGATACTCTCTTAGTGAACCATATCATTCCATTCTGTAATTTTAGTGAACCATTCCATTCCATTTATGTTTTTAATGAGGACCTAGCCTGATGCCATACGCCCCATAACTAATCCTATTGCGTAGAGCTACAATCAACACAACTACCACAACCAAAGCAAACAACACACTCAGCATATTGACACATGACCGACAGCGCAGTTCACAAGTCCACAGCTGTGAACCACCTATTTGCAACAACAATGAATTCTGACAATTAGGTACAGAAACGATAAGCGTGTAACACTAAAGCATGTTATAGTTATAATCTACTGTTGGATGACAATACAAACAATGGTTACAACAATAATTTTGTACTTACGAGCCACTTCAGGGCCACATGCTTCTAGCTGCAACCCCCATTTTAGAAAAAGGCACTTCCCCGGCATATGACGCTTTACCTGTCTGCCGAAATTTAGATCTGGCAACTTTTCCTAATCAGCTGTAGACGTGGTGTTATGCCCTATGAGAATTAACATGGAGCCTGCGGACTAGTTACTAGTTACCAGTAACACAAATTCAACGTTATTGAGGACACTTTTCTCCATGAAGGATACGTTCCCACATTTTCGTGTTGACGTTTTCTTCGTTACTGGACCTAAGACACCTGATTCAAACGATTTGCAAAGATTTCTAGCGCATGGGGAATTTACACCAGTATGCTGAAATCACGTATAAGTTGGTTTCAGTTAACAGACACAGTCTGCTAGTGCACACGCCTGATTTTCATCAACAATAATTTTTTAACAATCGTACGATCTACTATTACTTGGTGGAAACACACTAGCGTGTCTATATACGCATACCATTTCAGTAGAATTTGAATTTGTTTGTTTGTTTGTTTCAGTACTTATGTACCACAACAATTCACTCTAGTTTTAACAAAATAACTATTCTTGTAATTTATTGCACTGTTTGCTTCAACGACATGCCGATTTCCTGCGGTAAGAAAATCAAATCAAATCAACGACATGGTCTAGACACACACTAGTGTGTCACGCCAAGTTAGGCAACAAACATCACAACAAATGGCTTCCGCCCGTTTACCATAATCCCGTTTGCCATAATCGCGTTTGCCGTAATCCGATTTGTCATAATCGCGTTTGCCATAATTCCGGAAGACCTTAATATCTTAGCCCAGTAACCGTAATCCCGTTTGTCACGGCTACGGTGCGTTTGCCATAATCCCGTTTGCCATAATTACGTTTTACGACCGATTTTATGGCAATCGTCCCAGCTCTTTTGAATTTTCCCGTTTGCTCGAAATTATACTCTTCCCCTCTTCTGCTGGATTTTCCGTTTGCAATAATCCCGTTTGCCATACCGACGGATTTGACGGCATCATCCTAAAACCCAATTTGAAGACAAAGTGTTAGTAGCCGTCCAAAACTATCTATGGATTATTCACTCCTGGTGCCGAATTTTTGCTCCATCTGTTGACAAAACTACTTACTATTTGCCATTCCAATTGAAATGCAGTGCTATGTTATTTGGACAAATTAAAACTTTACTTTTGTTTTTAATTAGATGTTAATTTGAAATGTGTTCTAATTTTTTTAAAACCTTTTTTCTAACGTGGTTTAAAACTAATAAAAATAGTGTAGTCATGACACAACACATATAATTCCTACTTACACATACACACGGTAATATTTTTTCGGGGGTGGGGAGCAGCGAGACAAGGTACACATGTGGGCTTGCACTTAAGGAAAATTGTGTCCCCCCCCCACAAAAAAAAATGCTAACATTAAACTTTCACAATATAGGGACCACTTTTCTGAATCCAAAATCCAATTCTGGGATCCGAAAATGTCTGTTCTATGTTTCGAAATATTTTAAAATTCAGTAAATTGCCAAACTTTCGTTCGGTGCATAATGTTGCCCCATGTGTAAGTAGGAATTACATGTGTTGTGTCATGACTACACTATTTTTATTATTTTTAAACCACGTTAGAAACAAGGTTTTAAAAAAATTAGAACACATTTCAAATTAACATCGAATTAAAAACAAAAGTAAAGTTTTAATTTGTCCAAATAACGTAGACGTAAACAGTAAATAGTTTGGCCAACAGATGGCGCAGAAACTCGGCACCAGACTTGAATAATCCATAGGTAGTTTTGAATGCTAAGAATATTCTTTTAGAGTGCTATTTAAAAAATGAGACTTGATACAGGATTTATGGCAAACGAACATGTATGGCAAACGGGATTATGGCTACTGGGAAAATATATTCTGGGCTCCCGGGATTACGGCATACGCGATTATGACAAACGGGATTATGGCAAACGGGCGGAAGCCTTTGTCACACATGTCCGTTTGCCATAAATCCTATATCAAGTCTCATTTCAAATGGAACTCTGAAAGACTTAACATTAAAAACTACGTATGGATTATTGACTCCTGGTGCAGAATTTCTGCGCCATCTGTTCACAAAAAAATATGGATAATTAATGAGCACATGTACTTTCTGCGTGTGGGCCAAAAAAAAAACCGTTTCCATATCAAAGTTTAATCACAGTAACCTTATTTTATTTGGCTGGGGGAGGGGGCAGAGTGAGAGTATTGCGTGGGCTTCCCTGCAAAGGAAAATGTTGTCTCCCCCTCTTAAAAAAATGCTAAAATTAAACTTTCACAACATAGCTAGCCTACCAGTTTTTTGAATCCAAAATCCAATATTGGAATACGAAAATTTTAATTCTGTTTCGAAATGCTTGAAAATTCAGAAAATTGTCCACTTTCGTTCAGTGCATAATGTTGCCCCATGTATAAGTAGAAGTTTCATGTGTGGTATCATGACTACATTATTTTTAATGTTTTTAAACCATCTTAGAAAAAAATTTTTTTAAGTAAAAATTTCAAATTAACATCGAAATTTAAAAAAAAAGGTTAAGCTTTAAAATGTGCAAATAACAGATCCGCATTTTAATTGGAATGTCAAATAGTAACTACTTTTGTCAACAGATGCCGCAGAAACTCGGCACCAGGAGTAAACAATCCATGCGCAGGTTTGGACGGCTACGAACATTTTTTCTTGAAATTGGGTTTTAGGACGATGTTGTCAAATCCGACGATATAGCAAACGGGATTATGGCAAACGGGAAACTATGGCAAACGGGAACTCCAGCAGAAGAGGGAAAGAGTATTAATTTCGAGAAAATGGGAAAATGCAGAAGAGCTGGGACGATTGCCATAATATCGATCGTTAAACAGGATTATGGCAAACGGGATTATGGCAAACGGGATTATGGCAAACTCACCGTAGCCCAAGAAACATCACATCAATTCAATTGTCTAGGTTGTAAAGCATTGTAACGCGACGCCTCCTGAAGCATAGTTGGGGACATTTCAGGTATTTGGAAAAAAATAATAATGCGGTACAAATGCTTAAATTGTGTTGAAATCAAGAGCAATGACCAACCTGACTAAAATTAACTCGTGTAGGAATGCTAGCTAAGCTTATTTCAATGCAAAATCTGACCCTCAATAACGTTGAAAATGTATCTAGACACACGCTAGTGTGTCGCCGCCAAGTAGACGTTTTATTGTTGTTGGAGCTTAATTGTTAGAGCGTAATTGTTAGAGTGTAATTGTTTCAGATGGCGGCTCACTAGCAGACAACAAACAACAACAACGAACAACAACAACAACAATGAACAATGAACAACAGTGAACAGTGAACAATGGTGTATACTCTAAGTTTAAGTCAACGGGTGCCGATTTGGGATATAATCACAATGCAACTGGTGTTGCGTCTGGACCAGAAGATGGGAACAAGAGGCCAGCAACCTATCTGGATGCTTTGTCTAGGCAGAGTGGTGTAGGGGTTGGCGCCGCTACTCAAGAGGATTTTGAACTGGGTCAGGATCAGCATGATATCGCCTGGCTTAAAAAACTTTATCGGAGGAGCTTATCTAACTTTAAAATGGAAAGTTCATTAATCAAATTGCCGAACAAGCCGGAAGGCCGTACTTCATTCAGCATCTCAGGGACGCCCTCGTTGAACTTATCAACTTGAAGAAGGTGATGGGGATTTGCTGGCTTCGTGCAAACAACGTCTTCCAAGTTTCTTTTGCCAACTATGAATCTAAGCTTAAGGTTCTGAGGGCAAGGTCTCTCCTTGTTAATGGTTTCAAGTCCGCAGTACATGATCTCCACTCTTGGAGTATCCGGATGAGAATTCACTGGCTGCCCATGGAAGTAGGTGCAAGTGACATTGCAAGTGCGCTCCACAACTATTGATCAGTTGTAAGTATAAGACAGGAGGCCCTTAACGTGGATGGCCTTCATCATTGTTGGTCAGGCATCTGTAATCTTGTTTTAGAGCTGAAAGAGTCGGTTATGCTAGATGATGTCCCCGACATTATTGGTGTGTGTGGTGCCCCGGCCTTACTGGCCGTTTCAGATAGGGCCCCTAGGTGCCTTAAATGCAAAACCCGTGGGCATGTGCGAAAATTCTGCCCGTGGGTTTATTGTGAGCAGTGCCATTCTTTGGTGAGGAAAGACGCCTACTGTGTTTACCTGAGAACTCCTGATCCTGAACCAGAGCCTGGTCCAGAAGTAGTTGCTGCCGGCAAGGATGTGGTCACCGCCCGTGATGTTGGTCCAAGAGTTGAAGTGCAAGATAGTGTGCGGGAGTATCTTCCTATTGTTAATGTGCTCCCAGGTGTGGCGTTTGGTGAAGAGGGGGCGGGCTGGGTGGTGTGTCAGTCGCGAAGGAGGAAGGCCTCCAAGAAGTCTAGTTTGGCAAGTTCTCCGCCTTCTTTGAAGTTACAGGCTATGGAGGACACTGACAGATTTGCGGCACTTGCACCTGAGGTTGGCGTAAGTGAAATGGTGACCGACGGGCCAGACTGGTCTAGTGTGGCCCCTCCCATCATCCTTTCTGACTCACAAGCTGGGGTACCTCCTGTAGCTCCGCTGAGCGCATGTAATGACTTGGTGGATGTGGGATCAACTACTTCAGGTCTGGTGGAAGCTAGTGCAGCGTGTTTGCAGTCAGCTGAGGGTTCCCACTCTGTGGAAGGGGACCTGGAATGCGTGCAATCGGTGTGTTGTGCACTAGTGGACAATGTGTGCATGCAGTCTTTGCAATCAGTACAGTTGTTGAATGTGAATCCTGACCAGTCTAGCAAGACAGACCTGTTAGACATAGGTTAGTTTTGGCATTGTTTCGGGTACTGACCACTTTATAGACATCTTGCTTTCACTTTGGGCTCATGGAACGTTAGGGGGGCGAGGAACAAATTAGAGGACATTGAGTGTTTGAGTCGGAAAGTGGACATTTTAGGCCTAGTCGAAACAAAGTTACCAGTGGGTGTTAACACCATTACTAGCAGGTTGCAGCTGCCTTGCAGGTCCAGGAAATTCTGGAATTCGGGTTTTAATAAAGGAATGGGTTCCTTTCTCTCTCGTACCCATCCCCATTTGCCCAGGTATAGATGCTTGTGTGTTTAGAGTGTGGTGGAAGACTTTTTGGCTCACTGTTGGGTTCATTCATATTACTGGTGGTCATTTTGGAAAATGAGTGGGTGAGGTAGGTTGGTTCCCTTCCGGGGCCTGTGGTCTTGGGAGGTGATTTCAATGCTCATCACTGGCTTTGGGGCAGTCCTCGTTGTGACGCTCGGGGTAGACTGTTTGCCAGTTCCCTGGATGTTTTAAACTTGGAAATTATTCAGAATGGGACGCCGACCTTTGTTAGGCTTTATGGGGGTGTTATACAGGAATCTGTGTTGGATATGTTTTTCTGCTCCACGAGTTTAGCCCATTTATTTTCGTTTGAAGTATCGCAGGATTTAAGGGGGAGCGACCACTTTCCGGTGGCTCTGTCTCATTCCAGTGGGTTGATCTTCTCCCATCTCGAGGACAGGCGTTCCTCCCGCCCAATTATTGTGTCGGGGGACTTTGCTCCATGGATTCAGCGCTGGGTTAGGCCAAGGGGACGAAGTACTGGGGTGCTCCCTCGGAAGTGCACTAACAATCAGCCTGTTTGGTGGACCCCTGCTTGTTTGAAGGCTGTCAAGGAACGGCGCAAGGCTTGGCAGCGCTTTCGGCGTGTTCGTTCTGATTTGCGATGGTATGAATATCTTGGGGTCTCTGTTGAAACGAGATTTGTTTTGCGGAAAGAAACGACCTTGTATGGTGCTAGGGTATGTGAGCAGGTTTCTCAGGGTGTTCCTCTTTCTCGTCTGTGGGCTTTGGTGCGCCCACAGGATCAACGGATAGCAGTTCCGTGGGTTATTGGTCAGGCTGGAGGTGTGCTCCGCGGTTTGAGAATGGCTGAGGAGTTTAATAGGAATTTCTCGGCTGTGTACTGTTCAGCCAAGGGGCCTCCCCCTCCAGATCTGGCTGATGAGTATGGTCCTCAGCTGGATCTCCCCCTGTCTATGGTGGAACTTACAGCGGCCTTGGATTCCTGCTGGACGAGTGGGGCTGCTAGCATCGACAATATATCGTATGCCCAGCTAAAGGGACTTGGTGTAGAGGGGCGAGAAGAACTTTTGGCTTTCTTTCAAAGCCGTTTTGATGGTGGAGTAATTCTAGAGTCTTGGCTTTTTTCGGTGTTGTCCCTGGTCCTTGTCAGGGGTAAGTCCAAAACAAATGTTGTAAGCTACAGGCCAATAGCACTGCTCTCTTGTGCCCGAAAACTTTATGAGAGGATTCTCGTCCTCAGGTTAACGTGGCAGGTGGAGTGCTCGGGGAAATTATTTGAGGCTCAGTTTGGTTTTCGGAAGAATAGGTGTGCTCAAGATGCTGTCTTGTTCCTTGAGTCGGGGATTCGGGAGGCTTGGGTAAATGGTAGTTTGGCTGTTGCCGTCTTTCTTGACATCAAGCCCGCTTATGAAACGGTTGGTGTGGCCTGGGTGGGTCACGCCATGAGCGGGCTTGGTGTTAGTGGCAAGTTGAGGAGGGCTATTCTGGCTCTCCTTGGTAATTGCCAGTTTGCAACCAGGGTTAATGGCTATTGGTCTAGTGTGGCGTCCACCGACAGAGGGCTCCCACAAGGGAGTCTGGCGCTTTTCGCTATTGCGATTAATGCCGTACTCATTGAGATGAATCTCTCGGTCAATGTGGTCGCTTATGCTGATGATGTGGCTGTGTGGATTGCGGGCACCGATTTACCATTACTCCTTAGGGTCCTTAAAGTTGCTATTGAAAGGGGCTCGGCTGCGCTTGCTGCCAGAGGGCTTGCTCTCTCTGCAGCAAAGACAGAGTTTATGATCTTCCATAGGGGCCCATGCTTGGATGGTGTTATTACTGTTGATGGTATGGCAGTCCATTCTAAGTCGAAGGTTCGATACTTGGGTTTTTGGTTGGATCCAGAACTAACGTGGGTGGCTGATGTCGCTTTTGTCAGGGAGGTGGTTGTGTCACGGCTGCAGGTTTTAAGGTCCTTTGCCACAAATAAGTTAATAGCGAGACGTGCTATTGTCTCTACCTTTTTTAGGGCTTGTATTAGAGCCTGCGCTGATTTTCATCTCCCCATTCTTGCTTATTCCAAGCGGGCCTTGCAGGGGATTCAGGTGGCTTTAAACGACTGCTTACGTACAGTCTCTGGCTGTCTGCCATCTACTCCTGTTTTAGCACTCCATGTTGAGACGGGGGAGTTACCAGTTGATTTGCGAGCTCAGGAACTTCTCTTGAGACTGTGCCTGAGAGCTATTGCTAGGGGTCCTCAGCATCCTCTGGCACGTTTGCTCCTGGACTACACTTCGTTGGGTCAGGGTGCATGTGATCTGCTTGGGGCTCCTGGGCAGGGTGCTACCCTGCTCCTTGACAACGGGCTCCGAGCGTTCCCGACCCCTGTTATATCACGACCCCCCTGTCCGTGGGCCTGGTGTGGGACGGCTCTGAGCACTGTGTCTATGCAGGCTGTGAGTACTTTGCAGGACTCTGTTCAGTTGTACTGTGATGCTTCATTTCATCTCAATCGGTATGAAGGGGGTGTTGGGGTCACTGTTCCAGAATTCCATCTGGAGTTTAGCTACTTTCTGTCTGGTCTCCCTTCGGTTTTCCTGGGAGAGCTCGTGGCTGTTTCAGTGGCTCTTGATGTTGGTATTGACTTGGAGTTGCCACGGTTCTGCATCTTGTCGGACTCTGCTGCTGGCATCGGGTTTCTGAAACGAAGCTTTCATTCGTTAGAGGTGTCTCATCCTATTGTTTGGGAAATTGGATGGAAGCTTTTCTGCGCTGTTCAGAGAGGTGTCTCTGTTTCTATTTTGTGGGCACCAGGGCATTCTGGAATTTTCGGGAACGAGCTGGCCGATGACCTTGCTAAGCAGGGTTTTACGTCCAGGCACAATGTTATACAGTTCCCAGTTGGTCCTGGGGACCTGCGCTCTGTGACCATTGCCATGTTTCGGAAAAGGTGGCAGACTAGATGGGAGACTGGTGAATCTGGACGTACTCTTTTCGAGATACATCCGTCTGTTTCTGTGCCGGCTGCTTTGGGTCGGCTGTCGCGGAAGGATTCTGGACTCATTTCTAGGCTGCAGACCGGGTATGTTCAACTGCGGGCACACCTTTATCGGCTTGGGTGGTGCACTTCACCCCAGTGTACCTGTGGTACAGGAGATGAGACGGTTAGGCACTTTTTATTCTCTTGTCCCCTCTGGGTAGCTCAGCGTTGTCTGCCCCTGAGTAACACGAATGAGCCCATGGCTGAGGCCCTTAGTGTGCCACCACACTTGACGGGTAGTAGAGACTCTCTTCGAACGGTACTTGCAATTTGTCGGGCAACTAGCCGTTTCTCGTAGGGTTTGTTTTGTCTCCGTTCTTCCTTTAATGTCCAGCCATCCAGGCACCAGGTTGAGGCTGTTGGTCTGTAGTGGTACCTGTTTCGTTGTTGTTGTTGCTGTATAGTTTTAGTAGTTAGAAGTTAAGTTTAGTATTGAGCTGATGAAGTACTGGGTCGTATTGCTCACAATAAATCAATCAATCAATCAATCAATCAATCACTAGCAGACCGTCTTTTAACTGAAACCAACTTACACGTTCTTTCAGCATACTGGTGTAAATCCCCCATGCGGTAGAAATCTTTGCAAATCGTTTGAATCAGGTGTCTTGGGTCCAGTAACAAAGAAAACCTCAACACGAAAATGTCGGAACGTGTTCTTTATGCAGAAAATGTGCCCTCAATAACGTTGAGTGTTACTAGTAACTAGTAACTAATAACTAGCTAATCACCAGGCTCCCATGTTAATTCTCATAGGGTATAAAGACACCTCTACAGCTCATTAGGGAAAGTTGCCAGATCAAAATTGCGGCAGACCGGTAAAGCGTCATATGGGGGAGTGCCTTTTTCTAAAATGGGGTTGCAGCTAGGAGCACGTGGCCCTGAAGTGGCTTGTAAGTGCAAAATTATCGTTGTAACCATTGTTTGTATTGTCATCCAACAGTAGATTATAACATTCTTAAGTGTTACACGCTTATCGTTTCAGTACTTAATTGTCAGAATGCACTGTTTTTGTAAATAGGTGGTTCACTAAGAGACAGAATATCTTTATCTTTTATTCAAAGGTTTGGTCTTTTTGGAGCTTGATTTACCTAACCTAGCTCCTATACGCTAGCAAGCGAAGTCGGCATGGTATGACTCCGCATCACCCAAGACACAGCCACCTACAGTAAAGGCCGTATCATCTTTGCCTTCCACAATGTTCCGCTGGAAGACGAAACAAATACCTACGCTACAAGTTTGCCAAGTGGCGTCATCGATTGGCAGAATTTGGCACCCTCGTCGGTTATTTTGAAATTTGGCAGCTTGGTGTAGAGATGGCAGCACCTAGCAAACTTGCGCTTATATCAATTGTTGATTTTAGTTGCCTTTTTTGGTCTGATACGATACGGCCTTTAATGTAGGTGGCTTTTCCAAGACAGCTTTTCCTAAATAAATTGGACTGCGCATGCGCCGACTCTGAGGTCAGTTATGTTCTTTGTTGCGTCATGTATTTGTTATCTCTAATATCAACATGGCTGTCGTTGTCGATCCGACGAATCAACATAACTCAGGACCAAGAATGGACGCAACTCAGGACCACCAGGACTAACAAACTAGTGAATACTTATTAAGTGGGATTACTCCGAACGTAAAAATTGTATTCCAGTGTGTTATACTGCAATTGGCAATGTGGAATTTACGTTAGGATCAACATTTATCCCTGCCGATGATTTTCCCAATATTCCGCACGTCGTTGCTCATGAAAAATAATTTCGGCACGCTGCCGCTGCCCGCCGCCATTAATTTTTTCGGCAAGCCACGCCACTAGGTAGTTTGGCATTTTAATTCAAAATTTCAGTTTTAATTTTTTAACGAGTTTTTCACGATCTGAGGAACCTTAAAAACAAAAAAAAATTAGAAAGATTAAAATCCTTGCCGGGCCGGGACGGAAGGGCACCTTATATTTTTTTTTCGTAAACAGTTCCGATAAGCGGGTTGTTATTGTCAGTTTCGTGCAAGAATTTCATAAGAAATACACAAACTGCTTATGCAAAAAAACGCAAAATTATTATTTTCATAGACGAAAGACAAAGCTGGGTAGTTCCAATAAGCGGGTTGTTATTGTCAGTTTCGTGTGGTTTTCTGTGGTTTTGTTGTTATTGTCAGTTAGGTTAGGTAAGTTTGGGGTTTTGCATTTCATACTGAGGTAGTTAACTGGTTGGGGTTCGGTATTTCATACTGGGGCAGTTAATTGGTTACGTTATGTTAATGATGATTTAACGAGTTTCCGCAATTTGGGATCAATTTGTAGTACCTTCCGTGAAAATTAATGGTAGTTTTTTTTCTCTTATTTTCAAATTTCGGGCCATGTGCGTAAAGGGAACATGGGAAGAAAACGGGCTCTCGTCCGATTTTATTTTAATGGACTGAGAATTACCTGCTGAGTAATGTTTTCCTCTTCCATTTTTTGGGGAAAACGCACCGTTTGGCCGTGGTGAAGGGCCAAAGTTAGCACCACGCCGTGCCAGAAAGCATGAAACTGGGCGAAAGTCCGGCAAGTGAAATGCCAAACCCCAACCAGTTCATTACCTCAAGTTAAATGCCGAAGCCGGTTCCTAACCTAACCGATAATAACAACAAAACCACGCGAAACTGACAATAACAACCCACCTATCTGAACTGTTTACGGGAAAAAAATATCAGCTGAGAACATATATAGGAAGAAAACGGCCTCGTCCGTCAGCGCAAAGAGTACGGCCGTCAATAATTTCTGACGGCCAAACGAAGCCTTTGCCCCAAAAATTTTATGCGAAAATGTTGTTCATGCTAGCTGAACGGGAGATCAATCGGTGAGGATCCCTTATTCTTCCCATAAGTCCGTAAAGTAAACTTGTTCCCTCTATTGTTTATTTTACTATCGAAAGTGATCATGGAATGAATTTATAATTCTGCTTTTATTCGGTTAGCTACGCAGCTAGTACAACAAACTGTTACACTAAATAATCGATTATACAATAAATACCTGATTAGCAGGAGCCACATAACTACACGAATTGCCAGTACACATAGAATCCTAGGACAGCCTTCCCCCGAACCGTTAAGTAGCCGCCATTTTTTTTTTCAGTGATTCGCCAATAGACCAACAACAGCTAGAATTCCGTTTTCCGTGCATGTTGTCAAATAAGCTGGGCCAGTTCCGGTTCAACTTTTTTCCATACAGAAACACAATTAGCAAAATTTTTTTGTCAAGAACCTACAACCCTTCATATGCAAACGATTTAGCTATAAACTGTTCAATAACAACGCCTACATTTTGCTGGCACGTCTTCTAACCGAAACCATAAAAAATCGACTAATATTTCAGTAACTTCCGGCCATACGATAAGGGTGATAGGCATGACCCGTTCAAATAAACGACTGTAGTGGGACGTCATTTAACGTCATTTAACGTCATTTAACAATAGCTCACGACGCAAGCCCCTTTTTCTCCCCGACTGTATTTCAATAATTGCTTTATGCATTACATGCATACGCAGTTAAAAAAGGTAAGAAAGATTAAAATCCTTGAAACAGCAAAACGAAACTTAAAACAAACAAATGTGCTGAAGTACTTACTCGTCATAGTGTGCTAGTTATTTTTCACATTCGTGCAATGAGATTGGAGGTGTTAATGTTTTACACTTTTAACAATCTCCTGCTACAGCTCAACCACCAGCCCTCAGTCGGTTTGCATGCATAGCATTCCCATCAAAGACCATAGCCATATGTTATATTTATTTCTAACAACAATAAAAATTCCTAAACATTGTGATCATTCTGACTACCACAGTGCTTCGTCACAAAATATGTGTAGAACAGCGTTTTTTGTGGGTGTTGTAGTTATGTTTTTTTTTTCGTCCCGCAAAGTAAAACTAGGGTGCCGGTAACAGAAACTGCATACTGTTATTTAAACCCAAAAAAATTTGCATAAACAAGTCTAAACTAATTACCCTTCTTCCCGCCATACAAAAAAAATTTACATTTTTTTTTGGGGGGGGGGGGGGCGGAGTGGGAGGCTGGTCACTCCCCCCCACCACTGCCGTCCATTGAACATTCGAGCCTTAGCTTGCAAATTTTCAACAACAATATGTGCTATCACATACGCCGTACAAAATCAAGCTTCATAGATCACAGTTGTGTTCTTGTATTTTTTTTTACGGTACAGAATCCAAACTGAATTATCTGCCCCACCACGATAAAAGGGACAATTTTGCTGGAAAGAAGATTAGAAAACAAAATGCACATCGTCAGCACAGGTGGGAACGTGTTCTTTATGGAGAAAAAGTGTCCTCAATTACGTGACGCGGACATTTTATTTTCTGTAGACTTACTGTTCTTGCAGTCTAGTGTAAGTGGCGAGTAATTTTAAACAGCTGGTGAGTTGATTAGTTTTAGTAATCTTCGTCTGTCACCAGAATATTAAAACTGTATGAACATTTACCATTCCGTGAGTTTATAGTATGTGTTCATGATTGAATGTTTAACGTTAACCTTGGGAGGGCCAAGTGAAGGGGGATGCGCTGATTGAGTGAGCGAAGTGAACGAAAATCAGCGTTTGTTAGCCAGTGCGCTCAAAAATCGGGTTAAATAGACTTGTATTAAGCATGTGAAACATGGGCGTACACTAGCCAAACCATGTACATTTGGCTGGTGTAACGGCTAATTGGGCAATGGCAAACGTGAAAATTATGAATTAGAAAATTTATAGACACTCCAGACAAAAAGGTAGAGGTGAATATTGGACAGTGGAATTCTTTGTATTCACAGGCCTATGAAAGTTGTGATATCCACCCAAAACCAAAACTGGTATAAGAGCAGCCGCCAAGTTTCCAAAAAGGGTCGGCCTTTCAAAGTAGTGATATCATTCAAACAGGGAAATGCCGCCAAGGTTAATCCTAATAGCCCAGTTAATCGCACGGAATAATACTTTGGACGTTAAATGAAAACTTGACGATTGCTACCGCTAGTCCCAATCTTCTAGTTTTCATTTAACTTTCGAACTATTAGTAGGTGCGATTAACTTGGCTATTAGGATCAACCTTGGCGGCCTTTCCCTGGTTGAATGATATCACTACTTTGAAAGGCCGATCCTTTTTGGGAACTTGGCGGCAGCGCTTATACCAGTTTTGGTTTTGGGTGGATTACTAGTTACTAGCTAGCTAGCTAGTCCGCTCATCCCCATGTTAAATCCCATAGGGTGATTATTCATCGATACCGAGATAACGGGTAGGCTTCCAGATATGAAATTGGATGAATGGGTGCAGTACAATACGAACTGCGTACCTTTTTTTTATGGTTTGACGCCTGGGGGCGAAACGGGGATGGAGTGGGAAAGTGCGTAAGTACGAAAATATTGTTTTAACCATTGTTAGTACTGTCGGCATCGTCTCTCATTGGACAGCCAAAGTTCAGACAATGACAACGTGTATACTGACGTGCGTGCCTAGACACACACTAGTGTAGCACGATAAACAAAACACCGTTGCCAAGGAAATTGTATTCACGTCTAGTTCACGAAAAATAAACCAACTGTAAAAATAAAGGAAAATAAACAAAGCCAAAAAACGGTAAAGAGGCCACCAAGTTGCGAGTGGTTTGGCCCTTCAAAGAAGTGATATCAACACACCAAAACTAACTAAATAAAACAAATTACAACAAAATTAAAACCAAACCAAAAACCTATGAAGAGGTGACTAAGTTGAGAATGATTCGGCCTATAGGCAAAAGGTAGTAGCAAAGTGTTGAAGTTTTGTTGAAGTGGCACTTTATTACGCATCTGCACTGTAGTGGAGTTGAGTAAATACACAATTTAAAAAAAAGGTGTGATATCATATCAAAAACTAAAACTGGTAAAAGGGACCGCCAAGTCCCGAACGGTTCGGTCCTTCAAAGGAGTGATATCAACACACCAAAACATTCGCCAACTTAATCGCACCGAATAATACTTTGGACGTTAAATGAAAACATGAACTTTGCTATCGAAAGTAGCAATGTTCTAGTTTTCATTTAACCTTCGAACTATTAAGCGGTGCGATTAACTTGGCGAATGTTTTGGTGTGTTGATATCACTCCTTTGAAGGGCCGAACCATTCGGAGCTTGGCGGTCCCTTTTACCAGTTTTGGTTTTTGATATGATATAAATAAACTAACTTTAGTTGCTTATAGTTAGATGTTCAGTGAGTTTATATTATGTGATATTTCAAAAGTGATTGCTAAGGTACGTGAATACACCATGGTTACTAAACTACGGAAGTTTCAACAGAAAATAGACTGGAAATCTTTCTTTGCCAGGAAAATTTGAAACACAATGCACGTCGTGAGCGCACGGTTAAGTCAAGTAGGAAAAGAGGAAATTTTTTCAAATAAGTATGTCTTAGTCATGTGCCGAGTTTGATGGTTACGCTAGTCATATGCTATTGTGATGCCACCAAGTAGACGATCGGATGAGTAGATGAGATTAATTATGATTGAATGAGCAATTCTAGCTTCATTGCGTGATTAAAATTAACCTCGGGAGGGGCAACTCAAGTGGAATGTTCCTGATTGAGTGAGCGAAGCGAACGAAAATCAGCGTTTGTCAGCCAGTACGCTCAAAATATGGAATTGAACAAACTTAAGCATGTGAAACATGGGCGTACCAAACCAAACCATATCAGTTTTGCTATCATTTGGCAATGGCAAATGTGAAAATTAAGAATGAGAAAATTTATAGACATAAAATACCTCCAGACCAAAAAGGTAGAGGTGACGATTAGACCATGGGATGCTTTGTAATCACAGGCCTATGAAAGTTGTGATATCCACCCAAAACCAAAACTGGTATAAAAGAAGCCGCCAAGTTTCCAAAAAGTGTCCGCCTTTGAAAGTGGTGATATCATCGAACCAGGTAAAGGCCGCAAGGTTAATCCTATTAGCCAAACTAATCGCACCGAATAATACTTTGGGCGTTAAATGAAAACTTGAACATTGCTACCGCTAGTAGCAATCTTCTAGTTTTCAATTAACTTTCGAACTGTTATTCGGTGCGAATGTTAATCTTGGCGGCGTTTCCCTGGTTGCATGATATCACTACTTTCAAAGGCCGACACTCTTTGGAAACTTGGCGGCTTCTTTTATACCAGTTTTGATTTTGGGTGGATTGCTATAAACGGACATTTGAAACTAGCACTCAGCACGTAAGCCCCAATGGCCACTTCGCAAATTCGACAACCTAGCGTGCTGACATTACTTTTTCCCCACAACGAATCGAGGTACCCTACCAGGTGCAATCGATCCATTTTGCCCTCCCTCCTCCCCCAAGGGCGTAGCTACATTGGGCCACTTAGCCCCCCTTTTAACCGAAAGTGCATTTTTTTAAAAACTTAGATGCCCTTTTTTCTGCCTAACCAACGAAAGGGTCAACGAATCCGTAAAAAAAATGTCATTTTCCAACCCAAATCCCCTTTTGCCTGGTTATTGGAATAAAACGGTCCTACAACAAGTACCTCATAATGGCACAGTTTCAAGTAAGGAATGGGCACATTTGGGGCCCTGCCACCTCCCCTCCGACATATTATTTGGTTGACTTTTCATTTTGCCGAGGAACAAAATTAGCGTTACGTTACGGGGGGATGAGGACGTCATGTTACGTGTTACACTTCGTTACTAGGGGAGCGGGGGGGGGGGGGGTGAAAAAGGGGGGAAATAATCGTTATGTAATTTATGGACGCTACCTGGACACAAGTTCAGTACCAAAGACGCACACAAAAAAAAAAAGCCGACAAAAATAACGTTCAACAAGTGAGTCAGAAATTAAACCCACAATGGTAAAAGAACCTGCATCATGTCAGCAGGTGTATGCTAAAATTTGTGTGAAATTTTATTATACTGGTTTGTTGAATCGGTATGATACATACGACGGTTACAAAAAAAAAAGTTCTTTTTTTATGCAAAAAAAGTAGTGCCGCAAGCTTCATTCCCAATGCCACGTGGCTTAAATCACAAAGCTCAAAGCACTAAACGTTTCAAAACTTTTTGGGCACCCAAAAAAATAGATAGCCAATAACGCAGATTGTTTGAGCTGAGTGTTTCTGCTTCGACGGCAGAAAAACGTTTCGATTAGTACGAAAGTATTTCTTGCACATATTCGGACGTCATATATCTGCAACGTCGCAACGTTCTTTGGGAGCGTCCATTTATTACGCAATACTCATTATTGTCTTGTTTATCCCTATAATATAGTAACGAAGTGTAACACTTGAGCAAACACCCCACCCCGTAACGTAACACTCAGTTTGTTTTATAAGAGGAATAAGCTTAAAGGCTCCTTTTCACCTTCTAGGTGCAGCATCGTAGAATCTTCGAGCAATATAAAGAAAATAACGGTAAATTAAATATGGAACAACATTATTCGCAGAGCGCCGCGATTTTCATAACTAAAACGAGATTACGTGACTCACATCAGCCTCGTGGATGACTGAGAATCTGGAACGTTGACGCTGTGTTTAGAATATGAGTAACGCTATCGAAATGGCGAACAAGCGCCTTTAATGATTAGTCGTGAGATGAAAAAACCCATCAAAATGGTGTATTCAAACGTCAAAATCGGTCGACGAGAAGTGAAAATATGTTCAATTTGATTTATTATCGAACTGGATTTGGTCTACCGTTTCCGATTTCTACCGATATTGCAAACGTCGGTAAGGAATTACGTGAGGCATTCTGAATCGGTAATCGACATCAGCCCAGCGTAACAAAACATGCTTTTAGTTGCTTACAGTTAACACAGACACATGTATGCTAGTGACGCCGCAATAATGATTTTGATTAGGGCCGGAAGACCTACGCCGCTTCTTTTCATCAACAATCAGTCTTTTAACAATTGGATGCTTTTAACAAAAATGTCTCACTGTCTCGTTGTTGTTTTAATTTTGGCTCTTGGCTATTGGCCCATTTTGTCACCCTGATGGTGCCTCAACCCCATGTCCGATTCCGGATTTTTTTTTTTATAAACCTTGTCCAGCCTCCCGTGCTGCTGCATGCAAAGTGTGGTTTGAATAGTCCTTGTGATTTTCGCGTGATGCGCGGTCTAAGATTAAGTTGGAGGGTGATCATAGTGGAGCTTCGCTCGACCTCGGCCTCGTTCCGCTCCAATTAACAAATTGAACTTTCTAAACGTTTTCTTTATTATCTGGCTAATATTTCGAATTTTGCCCTATTTCAGTATTATTAGCCATTGCAAGGAGAGTTCATCAACAAATGCGTTAGAAAAAACTGAGCTCGTTCGTGGAGAAAAATTATTTTTTGGGAGCAATACCTTGAAAGTTGTGAAGGCTACCGATAACAAGCAAACTTCAGTACTCAGTTATGAATTCCTACTCAATTCAAATAGTTTGTTTAAAATAGTTAGAAACCAGAACAGTGTTGTGGTTTCCAACCTCTGTAAACAAACCCGTATTATCTGAAATTAAACAAACACCCGTCATATCATCCGGGACTGCAGTGAACCACATTGCGCGGCCATCTCACCAAAAATATTTTCACGTGTTATGTGGCCATGAATCGAACTCGGATCTGCAGTGTCATTTCTCTTCGTTCTCCTAAATTCTTTGGTTTTAGCTTGGCTCTCCGTTATGCATAATGATAATTTGTTTAACCTACTAAATATCCAAAAAGAAAGAAATTCGGATGCAAAACTTATTTAGTAAGAGGGGAAGAGACTCGCACACATTCGCTTTTCCCCGAACGTAGTAGACTTCTAGATTAGCCAGTATTCATGACGGGCTTTACAAGTTGATAAACTAATTAAACAAACTCCCGTGTTCACTGCAGTTCACGGATGAAACGCCGATGTTTGCTTTTTACCTCAAGAGTTCAGATTCAAAGAAAAATCACTGTTGTGATTTGACGTCATAGGTTGGTTATAGGCAGGGATTATTAACAAGGTCTGCCACCGAAAACGAAACAATGAATGACCAACAATGTAATTCCTAGACAGGAGAAAGTACTGCATAAACGGGCACTACACCGATGCCAACTTTTTAGGTGGGTAAAATTTAATGTCCGATACTGTACAGTACCGACTTAGCATGGTTTATTATTATAAAAAAAAACTGCCTGTTGTTTTGTGTTGCTTTCATCGTTTTATTATTGCGTACAATGTAGGTTATTAGGCCTAGCAGTTCGTTACGTAACAAACATTTTATCAATTTCCCTTTTTACCCCCTCTCTTCCCCTCGTAACAATCGTAACGCTATAATGACTTGCCTTCTCCCATGTCAGCGTTACGTAATTTATCCTCCCTTCTAGCGTTTCTAAATACAAACAAGCATTACCACGTAAATAATTCCTTGTACTTTCAATAATGGCTCAAGAACTATTTAAATTTACGTTTTCACTTCTTCCTAAACGGCATTTTAAACGTTCCGTTTCTCCTCATATGGCCAGCAGTCATTCAGTGCCGCTTTCTGTCGGTAGATGGTGACGCTAATGCGACGGCTTTAGTCGTTGCCGACACGAGTTCCTGTGTCAATGCTTTAGTGTCCTAGGTTCAATGTTGTCCATGGTATTAGGCTATGGGCCAAATTGCACAACAGATGGTGCCATATACCGAATCGCTAGATGTCGTGAATCAGCGATATCGCTAATTCATGGGCATTTAGCGATATCGGTAAATGAATTAGAGATCGCTAATTCGATATCGCTAATTCAATTAGTAATATCGCTAATTCCACTGCTGATATCGCTAAATGAGTGCCATGGTACAACAATAATTGTAAACCTTGTTACATCACGGTTAAAGAAACGGCAATTAGCTGTAGATATTAGTGTCATTCTTAGCTATTGACAATGTTGGTTGTATTTTGTTCCTTCGTCTAATTGAAACAAGAACACAACTGTGATCTATGAAGCTTGATTTTGTACGGCATATATGTGATAGCACATATTGTTGTTAAAAATTTGCAAGCTAAGGCTCGAATGTTCAATGGACAGCAGTGGTGGGGGAGGGGGGGAGTGCCCAGCCTCCCCCTTCGCCCCAAAAACGAAAAAAATGTAGGATTTTATTGTATGACGGGAAGAAGGGTAATTAGTTTAGACTTATTTATGCTAAATATTTTGGGTATAAATAACAGTATGCAGTTTCTGTTACCGGCACCCTAGTTTTACTTGGCGGGACGAAAAAAAAAACACAACTACAACAACCACAAAAAACGCTGCTCTACACATATTTAATGATGAAGCCCTGTGGTAGTCAGAATGATCACAATGTCTAGGAATTTTTATTGTTGTTAGAAATAAATATAACCTATGGCTATGGTCATTGATGGGAATGCTATGCATGCAAACCGACTGAGGGCTGGTGGTTGAGCTGTAGCAGGAGATTGTTAAAAGTGTAAAACATTAACACCTCCAATCTCATTGCACGAATGTGAAAAATAACTAGCACACTATGACGAGTAAGTACTTCAGCACATTTGTTTGTTTTGAGTTCGTTTTGCCATTTCAAGGATTTTAATCTTTCTTACCTTTTTTAACTGCGTATGCATGTAATGCATAAAGCAGTTATTGAAAAACAGTCGGGGAGAAAAAGGGGCTTGCGTCGTGAGCTATTGTTAAATGACGTTTCGTCCCACTCCAGTCGTTTATTTGAACGGGTCATGCCTATCACCCTTATCGTATGGCCGGAAGTGACTGAAATATTAGTCGATTTTTCATGATTTCTATTAGAAGACGTGCCAGTAAAATGTAGGCGTTGTTATTGAACAGTTTATGGCTAAATCGTTTGCATATGAAGGGTTGTAGGTCCTTGACTAAAAACTTTTGTTAATTATGTTTCTGTATGAAAAAAAAGTTGAACCGGAACTGGCCCAGCTTATTTCAGGTTTTGACAACATGCACGGAAAACGAAATTCTATCTGTTGTTGGGCTATTGGCGAATCACTGAAAAAAAAATGGCGGCTACTTTACGGTTCGCGGTAAGGCTGTCCTAGATTTTATGCGTATTGGCAAGTCGTGTAGTTATATGGCTTCTGCTAATCAGGTAATTATTGTATAAAAGATTATTTAGTGTAACAGTTTGTTGCAGTATAATCAATTCGACAAACGTGTGAGACAACGGGATAGTGCATACTATGTGCGTAGCTCACGGAATAAAGGCAGAATTATAAATTCATTCCACGATCACTTTCGATAGTAAAATAAACAATAGAGGGAACAAGTTTACTTTACGCGGCTTATGGGAAGAATAAGGGCTCATCACCGATTGATCTCTCGTTGAGCTAGAATGACGTAAAATGATCAACTGAATAACATTTTCCCATAAAATTTTTGGGGCAAAGGCTTCGTTTGGCCGTCAGAAATGATTGAAAGCCGCACTCGTTGCGCTGTCGGACGAGAGACCGTTTTCTTCCAGTATTCACAGCTGATGTTTTTTTCCCATAAACAGTTCAGATAGGTGGGTTGTTATTGTCAGTTTCGTGTGGTTTTGTTGTTATTGTCGGTTAGGTTAGGAACCGGCTTCGGCATTTCACTTGAGGTAATGAACTGGTTGGGGTTTGGCATTTCACTTGCCGGACTTTCGCCCAGTTTCATGCTTTCCGGCGAGGCGCGGTGCTAACTTTGGGCCTTCACCACGGACAAACGGTGGGTTTCCCCAAAAATGGAAGAGGAAAACAAAACTCAGCAGGTAATTCTTAGTCCATTAAAATAAAATCGGACGAGAGCCCGTTTTCTTCCCATGTTCCATTTACGCACATGGCCCGAAATTCGAAAAAAGAGAAAAAAAACCTACCTTTAATTTTCACGGAAGGCACTACAAATTGGTCCCAAATTGCGGAAACTCGTTAAATCATCATTAACATAACCTAACCAGTTAACTACCTCAGTATGAAATGCAATACCCAAAACTTACGTAACCTAACCTAACCTAACTGACTATAATAACAAAACCACACAAAAACACAAGAAACTGACAATAACAACCCGCTTATCGGAACCACCCAATAGAGAGCTTTGTCTTTCGTCTATGAAAATAATAATGTTGCGATTTTTTGCATAAGCAGTTTATGTATTTCTTTATGAAATTCTTGCACGAAACTGACAATAACAACCCACCTATCGGAACTGTTTACGAAAAAAAAATATAAAGTGCCCTTCCGGCCCGGCCCAGCAAGAATTTTAATCTTTCTTACTGTTTTTAAGCTTCCTCAGATCGTGAAAAACTCGTTAAAAAATTAAAACTGAAATTTTGAATTAAAATACAAAACTCCCTAGTAGCGTGGCGCGCCGAAAAATTAACGGCGGCAGGTGCGACAGCGTGCCGAAATTATTTTTCATGAGCAACAGCGTGCGGAATATTGGGAAAATCATCGGCGGGGATAATTGTTGATCCTAACGTAAATTCCACATTGCCAATTGTAACATAATACACTCGAATACAATTTTTACGTTCGGAGTAGTCCCATTTACGTTTCATAATAAGTATTCACTAGTTTGTTTGTCCAGGTGGTCCAGAGTTATGTCGATTCGTCGGATCGACAACGACAGCCATGTTGATATTAGAGATAAATAAATACATGACGCAACAAAGAACACAACTGACGTCAGAGTCGGCGCATGCGCAGTCCAATTTATTTAGGAAAAGCTGTCTTGGAAAAGCCACCTACATTAAAGGCCGTATCGTATCAGACCAAAAAAGGCTACTAAAATCAACAATTGATATAAGCACAAGTCTGCTAGGTGCTGCCATCTCTACACCAAGCGGCGAAATTTCAAATTAACCGACGAGGGTGCCAAATTCTGCCAACCGATGACGCGACTTGGCAAACTTGTCGCGTAGGTATTTGTTTCGCCTTCTAGCGGAGCATAGTGGACGACACGGCCTTTACTGTAGGTGGCTGTGTCTTGGGTGATGCGGAGTCATATACCATGCCGACTTCGCTTGCTAGCGTATAGGAGCTTGATTAGGTAAGTCAAGCTCCAAAAACAACTAGCGTTGATCAAACAACAGTGGAAAACATCGCAGTGAAAATTCATATAACACAGTCTTTTCGGGTTTAACAAGTAATTTATTACCCTCTTGTTCCGATAATGTTTTCGAAGCGTTCGAAGGTTGCTGCAATACCCCCGAATTATTGTAGCAACCCGAGAATGCTTCGAAAACAACTTGTTCGCTAATCATTATTGGAACAAGAGGGTAATATCCGCCTGGGAATCTGGCTGTTGCAGACATAGGGCCTTAGGGCTTCGGGCAGATGACCAGGAGTGGCTAACGCTCGTTAAACCCTTTGAAAACCCTTTGTAATATCTGGCTTGTAAACCTACAGTGTTTAAACCACGTGCGGTTCCAATTGTCGATCCAAAGTATTGTTGTCATTGACGTACTGTATCATTGTTATCTTCGATGCTCGATTCTTTCGGCCATCAAGAAAATAACAAATTTCCCCGTCAGTAAACGACGATATTCGTTTTGTTTCGTATAACGAAAAATATGCATTTATACTGTGGCCATTTCCTTTTTTTCTCTGTATTGGTGGCTGGTTTCCCGACGCCTAACACGTAAGTTTCTCTTTCTTTTTAGTCTTCTGTACAGCCGACCGGCTGAGAAGACTATTGCAACGACTTTGTCCGCCCGTCGCTTTTTTTCAACTTCGCAACGGTACCAGAAATTGACGACCACTGTTTACAACGTTCGATTCAGTGTCAAAAGTTAGTTAAATAACATGGCAAATTAAAACATCGTTGCCTCCTTATAGCTAATAGACTTCTTCGACGTAACTAAATGAAATAATAACATTTCATCGTCGAATTGAAATCCTAAAGATTTGTGTTAACGCAGCCGTAAAAAAAAAAACATTTTAGCTTCGTTTAAAAGAGTCTTGTCGCATTGTTGCATGAATGAATAGGCTTACGATCGAACCAAATTCTCCATTAGGCTTATCTGCTACTTACGGAACTAAAACTGCCGTTAAAAAAATTAGGCCTAAAAAAAATAATATTAGGTTTAAAATCACGTTACCATGGCAAAGTCAATAGTTGCTATGAGTCGCTGCTACAGCGTTTCTCCTGTCCCTTCCCTACTACCACTGATCTATATTGGCTATGTTGCGCATTACGTTGTAACACTGTAACTGTGTGCGCAGAGGCATACCGTGTTGCAAAAATGAATAGGCTTATACTGTATACAATCCAAATCTCCGTTAGTTGCTACTTACGAAATTAAAGTTGTAAAGTAGGTCTAAACGCTGATAATTATGCCTAAAACATAAAATAAGTTTAAAAGCTAACATATTTGTAACGGGCAATTCTGATGGTTACTGTTTTAGATTATATAATAGAGATAGCTGTTGCAATGCGTGATAGAGAAGTGTGCCTCATTATTGGTAGTGGCCGAACTGTACAGAAGACCGGATGCGACTAGGTAGTCGCTGTAGCCGCTTGTTTGGCTATGTTTTTGGTCTCCGTTACGGGAGTCAGGTTTGAGACACTCTAGTCCCAGTGAATTTGTAGAAAACTAGGTCTTGATCTTGTTACACAAGAAACATTTACGTATGTGTATTTTAAAAAGGGAAATGTTGAATCTGAGGGCATGTTGAATCTAGGTTTTCGCAAAAAAAAAAAACACTATACTTTTTGTGTTTGCCGTTGTCCATACCAGCATAGCTGCAGTCCCGGCAACGCGTCCAAGATAGGATTGAAACAGTTAAAGACCAACTGCGTTTCCAGCGTACAGAGGGGAGCAAAAAGTTTGGTCTGCTAACAATGATCAACTACAACAATTAAGATTTGCTGCAGTGTTTTGATCCACTGCATCGAATTGCATAGGTTAGGTTAGTACTTATGTAGATTAAGTAACGCAGGTGTGAGCGGGTGGTTTTGTAGACTGCTATTTGCAAAATAAATCTAATGTAAATCGATTTGAACATAACAATACCAATATAACAATAACAATATCAACGTAACAACATAACAATACCAACAAAAACAACTGCGTGAATACATGCAGCGTTATCAAAAGGGTAAGTGAAGCAACTTATCTGGGCTTCCAAATTGACTCACAGTGGACATACAAAAGCAGATAGAGAAACTCATTAAAAACTTGGGAAACTTATGCCTTAAGTCTTCACCATATAAGGTATCACTTAAGCACAAAAAAAAATGATCTACTATACTTGGATAGAGAGTCAAATTAGATATGGCATTGAAATTTATGGCTTTGCCGCTGACTGCTACCGGAACCGACTACAAAAATTACAAAATATTATAAAAATGTTGTTCAATGAATATGGAAATTTAAAAACTAAGGAAGTTTATAGGAAAATAAGACAGCGGAGAGATTTTGTAGTTGTTCTAAAAAAATTATTTTTATGATGAATATAAAATCAGTTCCAGCACCAAAAATGCATCCTGCGAAAAACAACTTAGATATGAGGTGCCCTTTGTGAGGAACCATTACGGTACAAGAACCAACATTGCATTTTCAATGAAATCCCATTGCAACGGCTTCAACTTAATAAAATATCAACCATTAGAAAGCATCTAACCGCTTACTTTTAGAACGATAACTAATAGATTAGCTTTTCCTTCTTTAAATGATACGGCTTTTTTCTAGCATGCTTTGTTTTTTATGTTTAATTTTGTTTACGATATTATTTCTGATAGTTGGAGGTAGCTTGTTTCTAATATAGTTTCTGATTTTTTTAAAGTGTTTTATTCCTGATACAATCCTGATATTGTTTACAATAATTCTGATCTTGTCAGCATTGTTTTATTTTTATTTACTGATTTTAATGATATTATCAGTTGCAAGTGTGTAGGCTAAGTGCCTAACTCTATGTTCATGCCTTGCTATCAAATTGTCTTACTGTTTAAAGACTATATCATTGTTTTTTCCTTGCACAATGTCCTTGTATATTTTTATCCACCCAAAACCATAATTGGTGTAAGAGAAGCCGCCAAGCTTCGAAAAAGGGTCGGCCTTTCAAAGTAGTGATATCATTCAACCAGGGAAAGACCGCCAAGGTCAATCCTGTTAGCCAAGTTAATCGCACCTACTAATACTTCGAAAGTTAAATGAAAACTAGAATATTGCTACTGGCGGTAGCAATCTTCATGTTTTCATTTAACGCCCAAAGTATTATTAGGTGCGATTAACTTGGCTAATAGGATTGACCTTGGCGGCCTTTCCCTGGTTGAATGATATCACTACTTTGAAAGGCCGACCCTTTTTTGAAACTTGGCGGCTTCTCTTATACCAGTTATGGTTTTGGGTGGACATCACTGCTTTCATAGGACTGTGAACGAACGAAGGATCAGACGGTTTAATCGTCCCCTCTACCTTTTCTGTCTGGAGGGATTTTATGTCTATATATTTGCTTTTTCATAATTTTCACATTTGCTGTGGCCCAATTAGGCATTACGCCAGCGAAATTGACACGGTTTGACGCTGATTTTCGTTCGATTCGTTCACTCAATCACCGCATCCCTCCTCACTTGACTCTATCTCCGTTAACGTTAATTATTCAATCACTTAGTTACCATGGTATTCACGAACACATATTGTCCCTTTTATCGTCGTGGGGCAGATAATTTAGTTTGGATTCGTGTACCGTAACAAAAAACCGACCAAACCTTTGCAATAAAAGATACTCTGTCTCTTAGTGAACCACCTATTTGCAACAACGATGAATTCTGGCAATTAGGTTCTGAAACGATAAGTGTGTAACACTTAAGCATGTTATAATCTACTGTTGGATGACAATACAAACAATGGTTACAACAATACTTTTGCACTTACGAGCCACTTCAGGGCCACGTGCTTCTAGCTGCAACCCCCATTTTAGAAAAAGGCACTTCCCCATATGACGCTTTACCCATTAGGGTGGTCCTTAATTTTTAATTTTTGATTTTCCATCGGGACACCCGCTGAATAGTTCCTAGTTGTGAAAATAATAATACCTGTAAAATATTTTCTTGATCATTTAATATTTACTGGTCGCTACCTAATATTAAAATAGCTATCTTTTTAAAGTTTGCGCCAACCATGCCCCTTGAATTAAAATAGTTAAGAACTAGATACCAGGAGAAAAAAACTAATATTTTTACTCATCCCAGTTTTTGAAGTTGTTGTGAAGACAAAATCAAGGCATCATGTTAAACGTTATCACTAGGCAACCTAACGAAATTTGGTGAATTGGACAACAAGCCAGTCAAACTCCCGAAAAAAAATTACCATCGTAGCGGGAAGAAATGGAAAATTTTTTCCACCTTCACTTAACTGAAATGAAGACTATCGGCAAAGGTTCAGCTAGAACTATGGAAAATGTTTTAGAAATCGGGTCAAAGGCAAGGATCTCAACACTTAAAACACAACACATTATTGAGAAAGTTAAAAAAAATCTTCAAGAGATGACAGAAGGTGAAGAAAAACCAAAACAAGAAAGCCAAAAGATCTAATGCAGAAACTGCTTTCAGCAATAGGCTTGATGAACTTTTTGATATTGCACATACTGAAGCTTTATTGCTGATAAAAACACCTAAAGACAGAGATTCTTTTAGCACAGCGGGAAGTAGGACATTATGGCAGGAGTCGACAAAGTACTAGCTAAGACGGAAGCAGAGATTGCAGCGAAAGCTTTA
>JAHWFP010210278.1:0-28148 GCA_023313725.1 Lithobius niger
CGTAGTGTGGTTTTTATTTGTGCACAAAACTGGCTGTAACTATATCTTAACTGGGCACGGGCACGCTGCTCACATGAGTGGAGTTGTCGTTTCCATAACGGTGCACACGTTAGGTGTAAACGTGACACATACTGTACATCTTTTGGTCACCCTGTTGCAGCCGCAATGGTATTGACAACATAGGCGAGGGTCCAACCTTTTGTTTTGATGAGAACAAGATACAACTGCATGGTGTGGTGGTAGTAATACTTCAGCAACGGATTCCTCCTTGAAGGAGGAATCTGACATCTTGAAGGTCAATGAATCGTTGCAGCTCGTGGACAGGATGCAAATGGCGGGAGAAAGACAAAGGCACGATGGTGTTGACTTGTAGACAACTGACCAAGCCGTACTCCAAAGGTGGAGTAGGAGTCGGAGAAGACACAATCCTTGTTTGGAAAGCATTGGGGACTATAGTGCCTTGTATTCGGGAAGGAGTGCTGCTCGCTTTCCCAGCCCCGTTCCTTCCACTCGGCGTGTAGTGGTAGATTGTTAACGTGTGTTTTTATGAATAGAAGAGGACCGAGCGAAGCTGACAAGTAATGGCATCGGCAGGTTGCGTGAGCCCGCAGAAACGCAGTGGATGTACTTACCAAAGAACGATGTGGAACTAGGGGAAAAATACTGAAGAGTTGTGCGGAGAGGTGACAGCTTGGCCGGGACCATAGTCAGGAAGGCGGCGTATGTCGAGCACTGAGTAGATGAAAGATTCGAGTGGACTTGCAACTGGTGTCCCTAAATAGTAGAATCGTTGGTACAAATGGAGAAGGAATCCAGCATGGGAAGAATGGATGAATGGGGCTCGCAACATCTAAACCTGTATAGAAAGGGTGAAAAGATAGGAGCGGCTAGTGCCAGCATGCGTGACGGATCACTCCTAAGGACCGTCATATGAAAAGGTCTGGTGAACGCACAAACCTTGGGCTCCGTCGTCTTTGCAAAATGGCCCTAGTGCAACTTGTTGTATCGTAATAACCTGATAGTCCGGCCGCAACAGTAATGACGTTGAAAGTCGTCCTGGTAGGTAGTGTATGTTTTTGTAGCATCAATAAAAGCAGTCGCGTGTGGACGAGAAAGGAAAAAGGCCAACAGGACACAGAAGATGCCAGGGCAGGGGGCTGAGCGGTTAGGACTCTGGCCTTTGATTACAAAAGTCGTAGGTTCGATTCCCCGCTCAGGCAGTCTGACATTTAAATCCAAAAGGCAACGTAAATAAGTTTGCATGAGAAAAAGGGAGACGAGCAAGCCGCTGCCCCGAGGATGGCCGAAATCACTGGTGAAGGAAGGATAGGTGGTTGGAGCGGAACGGATGGATCCCTCGGCCTGAAGGGCCCTCTTCCTTCTTTGTCAGAAAATGTGACAAAAGGTCAGGGAAGGTAACGGATGGTGTAGCCTTGTGAAGGCGAGTCATAGTGACTATACATCCTGGGGCTGGCTGAAGCGACGAGGTGAAGCACGTTGTGACAATTGTGAGAGGCAGATCGACCGCGGAACGGACTGTGAAGTGGGACGTGCAGATTGGGAAGCTGAGACACAATCCGGCTCCTGGGTAAATGAGGCCGACAATGCTGAAGCGTCGGCCTTACTACACGATGCGGAGTGGCAGAACGGTGAGGTAGTGAAAGACATTGCGGATCGGCAGTCCACGTGTCGACGGGAAAGGATCGGCGTAGTGTGCAACAGTGGACTCGACACTTGTGGGAAAGACACAAACCCAATGCGAGAGGCGGAGTGCGGCTAGTAGAAGCCGCCTTGGCAGTCGTTTTCCGTTCCTCAACCTATAGCTTTTAAACGAGCGTAGTGCTTCTTAGTTCAGGCTAATACTGCACAGAGGGCCCAAAGATCCCAAGGCGGAGTAGACTAGCTTGCAGGGGATCGGAGACGTGGCCACCGTACTCGAAGATGGGATTGGTAAGATTGCTCTGTCCTGTGATCCCGAGGCGAAGTAGGCCAGCTGCAAAAGATCAGAGAAGTGGCCACCGTATGTCTTGTAAAAGAAAAAGGTCAACTGTGAGGATCCAAGGAATCCTGATCCTCAGTTTGGTCCAAAACTTCAACTGCGCCCACACTTGGGGCGTTCAAGGAGAGCGGAGAGGCGAATCGAGCCGAGTGGACCTGTGGTCCGTGCGAAGTGACCTTGGTCCGCGGTACCGCACACGGAGTGCAGACTGTGGGGTAGAACAGCGGAGTAGGCTCGTAGAATGGCGTTGGACAGTGGAGTAGGCTCGTAGAACGGTGTATGACTAGAAGAAGGAGCACTCAACGACAACCACATGAGGCGATAGTCCCATGGAGAAAGATGGTTACCAGTCCGCTGGGCAAGCCTGATATAGGCTCACGAGCCTCGGACATTCGGAGTAAAACGAGATCAGCAGGGAAGCCAAATTTTCAAGGGATTTTAATGCTCAAATTGGAGGAACAGCTAAAAATCAGGCAATGTATCTTTTCGTCTCGAAATAAAAATACCATTTATTTATTTTGTGCTAATTTAACTTGGATCCCACTTGTTAATTATGCATGCCAAGAAAAGTTACGTCGATCCTTTTTTCGTGAAAGTAGTAGCCGGTTTTTAAAAGCCATGAGACGTGATTTCCTGTAAACCCTTTGAATTTACTTAATGTTTTTAAGGTAAATGTCGGATTCTTTTGGATAAAAATGTGTAACCTCTGTTGTTGACATGTAACCTTCCACTCGAGAAAAATGTAAATATTGTTGAATATTGTCATTTGAAAGAAAAGATCGAACTTGTGTCGGCCATTTTCACGAATTCCGTTTTTGACCACAGAAATGTTTTTCAGCTTTGAGCCGGAAAACTTTAAGTACAAATGCGGTTGGAACCAATCTCGAAATCTTTTAGTTTGGGCATTAAACAAAATTATAGTTAGTTTAAAATATAAATAGATATTTTAATCTAGGTTATACCACGGCTGTGACGTCACGCTAACTCAACGTTATGCTAAATTTCCGTTGGTGAAATCCCGTTAACCAACACCGGAAGTATGCATCATCGCAAAAAGTGTGGGTTATCAAGTTACCTCACACTTTTGCCGATAACCCACACTTTTGCCAACAACCCATACTTTTGACACTTCCGGATCACGCGACCGGGAATGCACACACCAACAACCAAATACATCGTGAAAAAAAAACGTAACGCAATAAAAACGTACAAAACCTAATTACTTTAAAAGAATGAAATCCCATCCCTGCAAACTCTTATACGTTTGGCCAATATCGAAGCAATTCACGCAGCGTTAACTCGCCCCCCTCCCTCCACAAACTAAAATGCAATGACCTTCATTCATACCGATACCCTATTACCGTAGGTTTTAAACAATTCTCAAACTATACAAACGCTCAAAATGAATTACATACCTTCCCAGAATGTCATTCTATCCCTGCAGCCTTTTATCAAAGTTCTATCACTCCGAAAAGCTTCGAAAACATAAGTGACCTTGCTAGAGTGAAATACGGCGAAACGACGCTGCGTATCCTTCCTGCCCACTCCCCCACAAACGGATGCAAACGACTCGTCGGTCTACCAACCACTCCACCCTCAGTAAACTAAAATGGAATGACCTTCAGTCATTTCGAGATATTTTCACAAAACACAAACACGTTTTATTTAAATACGAGTTAGCTTGACGTCCCAACCGTGATGTAAATAAGTTATTTATTAAGAAACTATTGGTTATCGATTTTTAAACCACGGCTGCGATGATTTGGTCGCTCGACATCCAAATCGTCTCTGGGGCTACTCCCCCTCGACGTATTTGCATGTCTCGCGGCCAAATCATCGCAGCCGTGGTTTAAAAATCGATAACCAATAGTTTTTAACCAATAACTATTATTTATACTTACAGTTTAGTGCTTCGTTATTTGACACAGTTCGCGTAACGTAATGGTAAAAGCACTCACGCTCATAGGCTAGTAACAGCTGTTTGCTAGTGCCAATCGTAAATTTTAGATTTGCTTCACAACTCACTTAGAGTTGGAATATTTCATTTATCGAGCATTACACCTATAGCTATTAACACGCATATCATTATTATTTTTTAAATAAAAATAAATTAATGTCAGAGCATTTCAGTTTGAAATTAGCATTGCTTAGCCTACAGCGGTAAACCGGTACCAGATCCAAGATAGCCAATTTTGGCCAATCACAGGACGCAAGCTCAGCCAATGGGATACTCGGGTGCTTGGCTGCTCTTTTCTTGGGCTGACAAAAAGCGCGAGCATTTGAACAACACTTTTTGCCGGAAGTGAAGCCGTCAATCGCTGGCGTATTTTAAAATTTAGTGTTGCGTTGTGTAGTCCCGCCAATAACTGCCTTAGGTGCAAACGCCTCAAGGCAATCGTCGAATTGAAATGTAGTTTATGAAACTGACTTAGGTTTTCAACAAAGGAGAAGCCTTAAGCTTTCACGTCCGTCTGCATACTTTCATATTTAAGGAAACCCAAATTTGTGTTCTTGGTCCCAAAAACCAATGCATGAGCGGCATGAGCGGGACGCTATGCCATTTTTAGAGCAGGCGCGGGCTTAGCCGAGTAGCGGGTAAGCTGAAGCTGAAGAAGTCGCGCTAGTACCATGACTTGGTAAGCTTTAGATTAGTAAAGTACTTTAAAACTAAGATGTAGTCTAAAGATAGTTTAGCTAATAAGATCTTAGGGGGAAGGGATCTAAAATGATGTAGACCACAAGAAGATTAATGTTAGTCCTAGCTCTTAAGCCCAACATTTCTTAGCCTACACAATGAATGAAGACCAACTAGTGTAAGGTTCCACTGGTTCCTTTAAAAATTTTGATAATTTATTAATTTTCTTTCGACCCAAAATGTTAAAGGGAAGAAGAACTAATATAATATTTTTTTGATTTTCATGAAAACCGTAACTTAACTTGTTTCATTGCAAAATGCCTGAAAATTGAGTTAAACTTTTTTTAACTGGTTCCAACCGTACGTTGTATACCCAAACGAAAGTTGTTTACCTTTAACGTTAAATAGTTAACCTGTACCTTGTTGTGATATCTGCCATAAATAAATGGGTATGTTTGACATCGACTTTTCTTGTTCTGACATCTGAATTAATAAATTAAGCAAGTTTTAAAACATAACAGAGTTAAGGTTAGGTCTCTTTCACGAATGAGTGGTGGCAGTTTTACCGGGATCGTAGAGAGGAAGGAAAATAATACTGCCGTCTATGATAAATGTGATGCCCCCCCCCCCCCCAGGGACTTTAGCTAGGCTCCGTAATATTCAAAATCACTCTTCAGTCAAATTTGAAGTTTCTATTGACCTTTTAAAATGGCTCACAACCATATTCTGTACTCGTTCATTTTAATATCTGTGCTTTAGGAGGGAAGTAAAAGAAAGCTGACACAATAACTCCACCTCTCGGAAAGTAAGAAATAGTTGGGGTTGCCTCTGCTCTGCTCAGAGGAGAGTGATGGCGTCGGCCATTGTAATAGCTTTTCAGGGAGTGTGGTGGGTGCTTGCGGGGGCGGGGGGATTAAGAGAAGCAGCAGGCGTGCGAAGAAAAAGCAGTAATTAAAAAGCATTTTTATAATAAATGAAGAACAAAGCAAGCACAAATCTTGAGAAGGAGAGAAAACAATACAACTGCCCAAATTGGGACTCGAGTTTTTGCCTATCGACACGAGGTAAAAAGCATTGCTCAGCCATAAAAAATACACTTCGAATTGTGTACTTGGTTGTGAAAATCCATAAAAATAAAAAGAAAATTTGTCGCAGAAAGGGTTAAAGGATAAAATTTGTTTTACTAGTGTTAAAAAATAATAGCTTAAAGAAAAAAAACATGCAAGTTACGGGAATTGAACACGGCATCCCCACATACAGTTCCTCGGCTGTAACCACTAATATACGCTGACAGCCACGGAAAAACAGTGCTTCGGAATAGCTAAAGCTATAGTTCTTTGTTTAAGGTAACTGCTCTGTCCTGTTGTTAAGAGACGTTTCGTTAATAAGCCACGAATACTGACTCAGACGTCTCACAAATAGACTTAAGTTGGAAAACCTGCCTTGGTTAGGACTTAAGTTCGTCGGAGAAATTTTGTGTTATTCGCTGGAGCTGCATCCTACCGAACCATTCCCGATGCCCACCCATCGGCCTACTGAATTTATAATAATGTAACAGCTTTTTTTTCAAAGGCTTACAAGAAAGGTAATAACCATGTTCTTACGTGGCTAAACCATGCGCAATGGCTGTTTGCCGTGACGTCACCATGAGTTAGCCAATGACGAACGAGAACAATGGCTGTTTGGTTGTCTGATTGGACTAGCCCAGCCACGTGATATGCAAGTCATAGCAAACAGCCATGGCGCTTTGTATAAACTTACATAAGCAATATTTCTACAATGTTACCAAAATTAATACAAAAGAAAATACGAGTGCAGAAGTATCTTGCAAACCTGAAAAGTTTACATAGCTGCTTAAGAAACCAGGTGTCTTTCACCATACGCAAATAGATCTCATAACTGCTGAAGAAACCAGGTTTCCTATGTCCCTACCCAGAATAGATCCCATTGTGCTGTAGAAACCAGACATCAAGTGTCCCTATCTTGAATAGAGCCCAAAGCTGCTGTAGAACCAAAGTGATCACTCAGCCTACTGCATAGATCTTACAGCTGCTGAAGAAATCATGTAGTCTCCCACACAAAAATGAATAGATATCATAGCTGGTGAAGAAACCAGGTTACCTCTCACCCAACCCTGAAGAGACCCCATAGCTTCTGAAGCAACCAGGTAGTCTATCACCCTACTCTCAATTGAGCCCATAATGAGGAAGTCTATTAGTATCTCATTCTACCATAGATAGAATTCATAGCTGTTGTGGAAGCCAAGTATTCTCTCACCCTACACTAACTAGATCCCGTAGTTGCTTAAGAATCCAAGTAGCATCTCACCCGACTCTGAATAGTTCCTGAAACTTCCGAAGAAAACATGCTGCCTCTCGCCCTATCTTGAATAGATTCCTAGCGGCTGAAAATGCCAAGTAGCCTCTCACACAACCCTGAATAGCATTCATAGCTGCTGAAAAAGCTAAGTAGTCTTTCATACTACTCTTAGTAGATTCCATAGCTTCCGAAGGAACCAGTTAGCATCTCTCCCTAAACTGAACAGATCCTATAGCTGCTGTAGAAACCAAGTAGCTGCTGACCAAACCCTGAATACAATCCACAGTTTCTGAAAACACAAGGTAACTCTCGCCCTACACTCAATAGATCGCATAGCCTCTGAAGAAACCGGGTAGCATCTCACCCACCCCAAATAGATTCCATAGCTTCATGAAAAGGCAAGTAGTTTCTCGCCTTACTCTGATAGATTCCATAGCTGCCGAATAAACAAGGTAGTCTCTCACCATAAACGAACTGATATCAAAGCTATAGTATCTAATCCCTACCCTGATTAAATACCATTCATGATGAGATAGCCAGGTAACCACTCTCCACCTTGAATAGATCCCATAGCTGCTAAAAAAAACAGGTAGCCTATCTTCTTCCCTGAATGGATCCCATGTCTGCTTAAGAAACCGGTTAGCCTGTTTTCCTTCATGGCCTCTCCCAACCCTGAATAGATCCCATAGCACCTGAATAAAGAATAATAATATGACAGTAAATTTGTTGCAGACGCAACCTGAATGGCGAGGACCTGGTGATCGCTAACTGCCATCCGATATTAAAACTAAAAATTATGAATTACAAAAGTAAAAAGTTAAAAATGAAGACAACGGACTGGCTGCAGAGGAAGGATTCACGGAATTATGCTGGGGTCACGAATGCCTTACTACCAAGGTTAAACCTACCAGGGACACCATGGTCCCCGATTGCATCGTCGCACGTGACGGACAAGTGAGGGGAAATGCTGGGTATCATTGTCAATATTTTTTATATAACAATAAAATAATGCATAGCAAAGTTTGGACAGAGCCAGTTATCCTAATGTATAAAAAACAACAATGAAAATTCACTGATCAGTACTGAAGGGCTACGAGCTGCCTGTACCGTACCAATCATTAAGTAGCGAGAAGTTACAATGGTCTTTTAAGAAAACGATCAAGGTTCTCAGTGAGCAATGCGCACCTGAATCATACTTCATAGTCATTACGCATCGTACTAGCATGGAGTGCATTCCAGACTAGGACAATGTGAATCCCAAAACATTTTTTTCTGCAGTCAAGTCACACGCTTCCTACTGCCAACTTTCAGGGATATCCACGCATAAAACGTAAACAAGGGGCCAAATTGCAGAAAGGAAGATCAACTGTGGTCAGATTTTGCAAGATCTTATCGAATTGATGCAATCCGAATTAAATCGAAGCGTAAGCGTCTAAGGTCAAGGAGCTCAAACCCGCTCGAGTCAGGCTTTCAATGTGTTTACCTGGCATAGTCCCAGAAGGCTCTTAGTAAACCTTCTCTGCACTGACTCAATCAAATCAATGTCTCTGGAGAGGTACGGCGACCACAGGGGTAGTGTATTCCAGGAGAGGGCGGACAAAGACCTTTGTACACCCAAATTTTAGTGTAGAAATTTCCTGAGGCGAAACACCTATTGATCATGGCAAGCCGGTGAAAGGCCGCAGTCGAAACCTTGGAACAATGCAGGGAAAACTTCATGTCTCGGGTAAACCATATAGCCAGATCCCGAATTTCATCGACAAAAGGAAGAGCACCAGCATTTAAAAGGTAATTGAAATCAGTGCTCCCAGTTCCGTATCTAATTGACTGGTATTTTGAGACGGAAAGTGGAAACTGTCATATTGCACACCAGCAGATAACATTAGAAACTTCCTTCTGAAGTGGGAGCAAGGAACCAGGCGAAAAAAATCTCCGTCTCGATTTTAAAGTCATCTGCAATTTTATACCGTATGGTGACGAAATGGTCACGCAGAGATTATTCACATCAATTAGGAAAAGTAAAGGGCCGAGAACCGCGCCCTGTGACCTACACTCGGTATGCTTCCCCTTTTTATACCGTATGTTCGATTTTCACCTGCTGAAATCGATTAATTAGTAAGGCAGACAACCAATTTAAAAGATGGCCAGCAATGCCGCATCTATACAGTTTAGGGAAAGGCTTGCGGTAGACAACCGATTCAAAAGCTTTCTTAAAATTGAAATATATTACATCACTCTTTGCACTTATGTCCAACGCATCAAGCATACTTAGGAGTTGGTGTGTAGCAGATCGGCCTGGTTGAAACCCAAATTGGTCTGGTTAATAATAAATGTCTCCATTAAGTAAAGCATCAAGGTATCTCTAATAATAGTTTCCATAATCTTACACACCATGCATGTAATTGCGATAGGTCTGCAGTTTTCTGGGGTTGATGGTGAACCCTTCTTAAAGACTAGTATAACAATAGCTCTTTTCCACTGTCTGGGAAGTAGCCCTTGATCAAAGGATAAGGTAAAAATTTTAAATAAGGGATAACATATTTTGGTTGCTATTTGTTTAACTAGGAACGTTGAGAGGCCATCAGGACTGCGTGAAGTACTAGGTTTTAGTTTTGTTATTGCTGGCTGTTTGCGTATATTGATTCTGTGGCAATGGTAAATTTTGGTCGCCAGCATCACAAATGCTATTTGATGCAAAGACACTAAGTAGTAACTCAGCCTTTTCCAAGTTATCAACACATAGATTCCATATCTGCCGAAAAAACCAGTTAGCCTCTCACTCTAACCTGAATAGAACATATAACTGCTGAAGAATCCAGGTGCTCCGCTGACCCTACCCTAAATAGATCCCATAGCTGCCAAAGAAACCAGGAAGTCTCTATCCTTACCCAGAATAGAACACATAGCTTCAGAAAACAAAGTAGCTCTCACCCTTTTCTGAAAGATATCATAGCTGCTGAAGAACACAGGTTACCTCTCACCCTACCCTGAACATATCCCAAAGCTGTTGGAGAGACCAGATAGTCTTTCTTCCTATCCTGAAATGATAACATAGCCACTTAGTCTGTCACACTAGCCTGACTAGATCCCATAGCTTCTTACGAAACCTGGTAGCCTTTCACCCTATACCGTATAGATCCTTAGCTGTTAACGAAACCAGATATCCTCTATTCTTTCCTTGAATAGAAACCATAGTTAAAGAAACTGGGTTGCCTCTCTCCTTTCCCTGAATAGATCTGTTGCTGCTGAAGAATCCAGGTAGACTGTCACCTACCCTGAAGCTGCTGAAGCAACCAGGTAGTTTCTAACCCAACCAATAAAATACAATAGCTGTTAAAGAAATCACGTTGCCTTTCAATCTAAACCGAAGAGATCTCATGGCTGCTGCAGAAACCATGTAGCCTCTCATCCTATCACGAATACATCCAATAGCTGCTCAACCAGCCAGGTAGTCTCTCACCCGGCATAGAATAATCGCATAGCTGCTAATGGAGCCAGGTAGTCTCTCACCCAACAATGATCAGATCCCATAGCTGCTGAACAACCCAGGTTGTTTCTCACCCTACACTGAACAGATCCCATAACTGGAATAGAAACCAAGTGGCTTCTTTGCAGAGGTAATCTCTCACCCTACCTGAATGGCTGCTGAAAAAGTCAAATAAAGTCTCACCCTACTCTGAATGGATTCCATAGCTGCCGAACAAACGAAGTAGCATCTCACTCTAACCTGAATAGATCATACTGCTCTTGAAAAAACCAGGTAGCTGCTGACCCTAACGTGAATAGATCTAATAGCTGCTGAAGAAACCAGGTAGCTCTCACTCTATCCTGGTAGATCTCTTAGCTGCTGAAGAACACAGTTACTTATCTCCCTGCCCTGAATAGATCCCATAGCTGCTGAAGAAACCATGTAGCTTCTAATCCTACCCTGAATATATCCAGTAGTTGCTGAACGAGCAAGGAAATCTCTTACCTTACATAGAATAATCCAATAGCGGCTGGAGGAGCCAGGTAGTCTCTCACTCTACAATGATCAGATCCTTTACCAGTAGTTCCTCACCCTGCCTTGAATACATCCCATAGCTGGTATAGAAACCAAGATATCCATAGCCGTTGCAGAAACCAGGTAGCCTTTCACCCTACCCAGCATATGTGTCACATTGCTTCTGAATTAACCAGACATCTTTTCACCCCACCCTGAGTAGATTCCTTAGCTTCTACAGACACCATGTAGTCTCTCACCCTACCCTGGATAGCATATGAAGAAAGCAGGTAGTGTCTCTTCATTCTCTAATATATTCAATAGTTGCTGAAGAAACCAGAGTCTCTCAATCTACCCTGGATAGATCCCTTAGATGCTAAAGAAACCATTTAGCCTATAACCCTGATCCTGCATCAGTTGAAGAAGCCAGACAGTCTCTCAACTTACACTGAATAGATCCCATAGCTGCTGAAGAAAACTGGTAGCCTCTCTTCCTAGCCTGAATAGGTCCCATAGATGCTGAAGAAACCAGGTATCCTCTATCCCTGCTATGAAAAGATCCCATAACGAAGAAGCCTCTTAGTCTCTCATCCTACATTAAATTGATCCCATAGCTGCTGTTGAAGGCAAGTAATCTCTCACCCTACTCTAAATATATCCCATAGTTGCTGAAAAAATCTGGTAGCCTCTCACCGGACCATGAAGACAACTTTCGAAGAACTCAGGTGGATTCTCTCCTACCCAGAACAGATTTCATAGCTGTATAAGAAACCAGATAGCCTCTGACCCTACACTGAATAGATCCCATAACGGTTGAAGAGCCACTTAGTCTGTCCATGGACTTACGTACACTATCACACTACTTGTGATGGAGAGGACACTCCACGCTAACAGCTGTTGCCCAGATCGTACTGAAGAAGCTTCTGCGGTGGCCATTTTTCCCTCTTTGCATCTAAGCGACTCTTATTATTCACTTAGTTTTCGTAGGTAGTTGTGACACAAAAGATTTACGGCATTCAAAGATGTTGTTCTCATGGAGACTGCAGACGTTTGCAATCACATCTAACAATGCATAGATCTTTCATCGACGCATGGACATATTTTTAAATACTACATTAAAAATCCACCCATGGAAGTTTTACAATCGAGTCGTAGCTATCGCAAAACAACCAACCAAGACAAACACCACACAGTAAAAGTCGCAACAGTAAACAGGGTCATACCAAAGAAAATATTCATATTGCGGGGGTGGGGGAGGGGGAAGAAGGAGATGGAATTTCCAAGTAAATTCCATTTTCGCCTGAAATTCAAGCTTAAGTGAATGCATTTTCTGACTCGACTTTGGTTATCGTTCGTTTAAGCTCTAAAACGAGTAAATAAAGACTAACTAAAAAAAATACTTCTTGCTGGAAAACTTTAGTTTACGTGACCATTGCTCTTATTGCCACCTTTTTGAAAATACTGGTGTGCGAAACTAATTTGATTACTAAGTAATTTTCTTAAAGAGGGTATTCTGCGACTATTAGTTAGAAAATTATTTCTTGGCTAGGTGGTTACGGAAAAAGTAGGAAAAAGGTACTACGTATGAAGCCATTTCGGAAAAGGGTTGGCTGGAAGTAGGGAAATAGTCAATAATTTTTCATTAACTCTTCCCCCCCCCCCCAAGCTTGGTCTAGGAAAAAAAATTAAATTTCACTGGTATTAGCAATTCTTTTGGGGGGGGAGGGGTCATTCTGCAACAGGTTGCTATTCGTGTGAATAATGTACTGTTTTTTTATTGAGTGTATACATGGGAGACTTAGTTTTCGTGGCTGAAAAGAATCCGTGCAGAGGTAGAATATGATTCTAAAATACGACAACAAAAATCCCAGTTCAGGTAATTGCATATTTCCCCAGAATGATTAAAGGAAAAAGTAACAAAAAGGTCTTACACAATAAAAACCATTTCGCCTGCTTTTTTTTATTTTGTTGGAATGTTGGGGAAGGGGTTCGAAGTAGCGAAGATGCAAAATAATTTTTCGTTCCTTCCCCCTCCCCACATAAGTTTAGGAAGAAAAAATAATAATTTCGCTTTAAAGGGTGAGAAACAAAATCCCAGTTGTAGCTGCGTTTTTCCCCAAAACATTCCTTTTCTACACAAAAATTAGGTTTCAAAATTATTTAAGATTATTTAGTACTAAGCCCTCGAACATATACAAACAACTTTTAGATTTACTCTGTTGCAATTTTCACAATAGTCTAGACACACGCTAGTGTGTGGCCGCCAAGTAACAGTAGATCATCCCATTGTGGACATCCGATTGTTAAAAAATTGATTGTTAATGATAAAAAGGCGGTTCACTATCAGACATGACTGTTAACTGTAAGCAACTGAAAGCTTATTTTGGCATTTTGAGGATAAATCCCAATGCGACAGAAATGTTTCAAATTATGGAAAATATAAGGGGAAGGGTAAGAGATTAGAAAAAACTAAAATTTAAAGGATGAGTGTACTCCAATCATAGAGAAAAAGATGCGTCAATAACGTTGTGTTTATGTTACTGTCTAGCTAGCTAGCTAATAAGATTTTTCCCATGTTAAATCCCATAGGCTTTTTGATCATGGCTAGCGCAAAATTGAGAAGTCCTACGTTCCTGAACTTTTGCACACGGATGCATGGTGATCTGAGGATGGTCATTTTGTTGGTTTGGGGGTTGTAGGGGTCAGGACAAATGCGTGAGAGGGTTTTGAAATTCGCCACCGGCGAATTTAAATTTCGTTTCTTTTCCAAGTTGCAACCAAAGATTTTAATCAACAATGGCTTGAACAATCAAGACTGGTCCTTATATTTATTGTAAAAGCCTGGACGAACTAAAAACTGAACTGTAACGAAGGACAAAATAAAGAAACATTAACGTTGCCGTGGATTGCGTAAGAATAAAGGAATCCACGTTAGATGATAGTTACACAACAATACGAGCATACACGAGCTAATGGATTTTTGGTAATAACCCAAAAATAAAATGCTTCGAGTTCTGCTGTTTTAGTAACAGCGACCTTCGGGGGTTTCTGCATGACTAAATGTGAACGAAATCTTGAAAAATTAAGGGGAAGGTGCAGGGATAAACAAAACAACTGAAGAGGATGCGCTGATTGAGTGCGCTTCGCTGCGATTGTTAGCCATTGCGTGCAATAATCGGATTGAAACTTCTTAAACGGACGATGTAACCTTATGTCAGTTCACAGTCCTATGAAAGTTGTGATATCCACCCAAAACCAAATCTGGTAGAAAAACCCGCCAAGTTTCTAAAATCGGTCGGCCTTTGAAGGTAGTGATATCATTCCACCAGTGAAAGGCCGCCAAGGTTAATTCTATTAGCCAAGTTAATCGCACATACTAACAGTTCGAAAATTAAATGAAAACTTGAAGATTGCTATTCGCTGTAGCAATCTTCAAGTCTTCATTTAACGTCTAAAGTATTATTGGGTGCGATTAACTTGGCTAATAGGATTGACCTTGGCAGCCTTTCCTTGGTTGAATGATATCACTACCTTCAAAGGCAGATCGTTTTTGGAAACTTGGCGGGTTTTTCTACCAGTTTTGGTTTTGGGTGGATACTACCATTTTGTAGTTTCTTAAATTGTGGCTCAAAGTCCACAATCAGGGTGAAAAGGGTGCAAAAGACTAAAATTGCAGGGCCCGAACCTGCTTAATTTTAGTTTTTATTGCCTAACCGAAAATATACATGACATGTTTTAATAGCAAATTTGTCACTCGGTGGAAGGCTAGGTTCAAAGTTTCTCCCGCAGTACGAGCTGGCATCCCCAAGACAGGAACTTTCCCGATAAAGACACTCCTGCTTTCCCAACCACTTTCACCATGTTGGCAGAGCCGGGTGGGGCAGGTCCGTAAGGAGCCTACAGATTACTTAGGTGAGATTGGGGAGTGCAATTCGCTCAAACGTATATTATTTAATAAACAAAAACGTTTCGTTAAAAGTTAAAAGTAAGGGTCTAAAAGTCAAAACCTGTAAGGAACACTGACAAGTTTTGACTGTAAGGGTCTAGGTGTCAAATTTGGCCAGTAAGACGCTGCTAAGCATTAGACCCTTACTACCCGGTTTTTGAGGAACAGCTGTCCGAGATCGTCCTATAAAGACCCATGTGATGATCCAATGATAGTGGGGGTGTGGGTTTCTTACTTTCCTTTAGGTTGACATTTTTTTCCGGTTTGGTAATATTGCAGCGATTCCAAGCGAGACAACCTGCTACAAGCATAAGGGTGTACACCCATTCTATCCGAGTTACTAAGTCATTAATAATTATACATAAATCGCTAGAAATAATATTAAGGAAAATTGGAAATTAGCCAACAGCGAAAATCATACACTAGAAAGAACGTAGTTCAGTAAGCCACCTTTATGCACTTACGTTTCATCGTAGTGCAACGGAGAGATTAAGGTGCTATGCAAGTGATCTGGGGGCGAACTGGGTAGCCGGTTCGAATCCAGATCATGCCACTCCGATGAAACGTAAGTGTATAGAGGTGGCTAATTGAACTACGTTATTTCTAGTGTATGATTTTCGTTGTTGGCTAATTTCCAATTTTCCTTACTAAGTCATTAACATGATCACCGGGTAGTAAGGGTCTAATGCTTAGCAGCGTCTTACTGGCCAAATTTGACACCTAGACTCTTACAGTCAAAACTTGTCCGTGTTCCTTACAGGTTTTGACTTTTAGACCCTTACTTTTAACTTTTAACGAAACGTTTTAGTTTATTAATCCGTGTTACTTTGAGAATAAATAGGTGTGGTGGTGGATGAGGGGTGGGTTATGTGTGACACCTTTATAATTAATTTGTTGTTTGTTTTGTTGCGCCGCCTTTAAGCTCGGTAAATAGCTATGGCCCTTACTAACCTGGCTATCGCTAGTGTTAACAATAGAAACAAATCCTTTAATCTTCAGTCTATGTCATGCAGCTGGCGTTTGATAAATGGCATTGTTGCACAATAACAATGTTTAAAACAATGTAAAACAATCAATCTGGACGTTTAGAGCTTCGTAACCCCTGAACCACTTGGCCAATTAGAAAAGGCCTTATGGAAAGGGCACATCTACGGAGCAATACCTGTAAAATGAGCTAAGAACCAGCTTTACAGGACAAATAGTTTGACCTGTAGAGAGGACAGACGAAACGTACATCCCCAGAACAACACCAAGAACAAGACCAAGAACAAGACCAAGACTAAGAACAAGAAGTTGTCTATATGGCCCCTCTCTGTATCTCGGGTTTGGCTGGAGTGAATTTCATAATTTTTGGACTGTAGACAGGCCTTGACTAGTCAAGGCTAGATTCCAAATTTGGTTTAACATTTTTTTTATTTTTGACGGAGTTATAAGCTCTCAAAGTTGAAAGTTTAACACAGAGATCCTAGGTCGACCCTTACTAACACTGGCTATCGCCAGTGTTAATAATATTACCGCATGCAGTGGTCCGTATAATAAGGGATACAAGGCAAGGAATCAAGCAAATTGTTGAAAACATTTCACCTTGTGGGAAGAGCTGAAGGTAGTGGAATGCTGGGTCTTCTAGTAGAGACGGAAGGTCAGGCTGGAGGTAAGACCTTGAAGCCGACACTTGGTTCATGGCGGAGGTACCTTAGATGGACGGAGAGGCAGACCGGAGGTAAGGTCGAAAGTGAGGAATGGTCGAATCTGGATCGCGAACAGAATATGGAGGCAAGATCTTCTTCCTTTTACTTGTCTTTCCCTCTCTTCCCCTTTCTCTTTTTTTTTGCGGAGGCAGTGAAAAAATGGATATCTTCTTGCGGAAGTGGAGGAAAATTGACTGTAAAAGAAGGGGAAGGTCCCGGTGTAGGTAGGTTATAGTTGCAGTACTGCCTCTATCCATGGTGGAGGAGGTGGTAGAATATCTTAGATTCTCTTGAGGAGGTGAGTTTTCTTGCCAAAACAGAAGGGTAAGAGTGCTTACAGAATCTTCTGAAACTCCAGGAAACGGAGGCGGAGGGATCATCCGCTGGCAGAGGAGCGTCCGCATAAGGAGGCGGAGGACGCAAATTGATGGTTACCTGTTGGAGAGGAAGTATGGCTAGAGGGCTGTGCAATAAGATGCGCAGATGGAGATGGTGCGGAGGGATATCATACCATTTCCAATGAAACAACAGTATTTAATACTGGAGAGAGGAAAGGTGAAAGTTGAGAGTAGGCAGTGAAACGATTCACCTTAAGTAGACTGTGCGGAGGCAGCATGGAATTGGGGGAGGAGACCGAGGACGAGGAACGTCGCTAATCTGAACTGATCTGCCTTCCGCCCAAATGCAAGGAAGACGTGAACCGACTTGGGTATCGCAAAGTTTTGTGTTTCAGTCGTCTTGAAGGTGTCAATCCTCGTATATCCATGGTCGTTGGCGGAGGAGTGGAGGGTGGATAACGAAAAGAGGCAAAGAATCCATTGGTGATGCGTTGTGTGGGAATTGTAAGTTGAGTCATGTAGATTCGTGGCTGTGTCCTAGAGCTACTCCTCAGAGTAAGAGAGTGGAGTTGAAGAGGGTCCGTGTAAACCAATTCATGGCGTGGTAAGTAGAAAAGCAGCTTCTTCGGAACACTCTCTTGATGAGGAGAGCTAGCTGACGAGTGTCATCCGGAGGAAGGTCGGTGTATAACCTTTCACATAGTGTATTGGCTGTAGTACTAAGGACGTCCACCTAGGATACAGTTCGGAGGCTTAGTCGGAGGACACTGTCATTGTCGCGGATGATAAAACCGGGAACCACTGCTCGAGGGAGGTAGAGAGCAGAATCGAGGTTTAACATTGTATTTGCTGTCAGAAATTCTGATAAAGGATAGGTGTCAAATTGTGTGGGTTGGCTGAAACATTGCCTATAGGGCAGAAGAAGTAATTCCCATGGCCTGCGCAAGGTGGAGGATGACCTTTATCTAACTCAAGATGTGAACCATTTCCGAGGAGGACGCCTCCATTGTGGAGGAGAGTTGTTTGTCCCAATAGCGGAGGCTGAAAGGGTAGCTGGTCACGGAGGCTAAAACTAAAACCTGTAGTGAGGCCTCCGATTTGGATGCTGAGTGGTTGGTGGGAGGATCATCCGTGGATGAGGTAGCTAGCATGGGTGAGGAAGCGAATTCGAAGGGAGGAATGATCGACCGTGAGGCGGGAATGCAAGAGCCGGGATGGGACGTATCACGTTGCGTCGGTGAGTCTCGAAGAGATGAGAGATGAGAGATGAGAGACATTCCGGAGGAACTGTGGAAGGGGTCGGTGGATCCACGGAGGGTGGAGAAGAGCCATCCTCCACTGTAGGAACAGACGGAGATCTTATTAGTCCAGAAGTGGCGGAGGGCTGGGATGACCATCAAAGAATGAGCAGAGGGAGTCCTCTGCGGAAGGGTGGTTTGTGGAACAGGAATAGAGTGACGTACGTCGAGGTACGAGGATTGGTCCCGTTGGAGGGCAGTGCATAGTACAGCTGCACTGGTTGAAGGTAGAGAAAAGCCCAGCAGGCTGCGTAGCCGAAGGTTGTAATAAAAAAGAAAGGAGGGCTGCGCAGTAGGATGAGCAGGTGGTGGCGGTGCGGAGGGATATCATACCCCTTTGATGTAAACTACAGCATGCAACGCTGGAGAGAAAGGAAGGCGAAAGCTGACGTGTCAGTGGTCCATCGGTTCGTTGGGTAGCGGAACGTTCGGCTACAAAATGTTGAGAGGAACGTGAGGATAGGTTGAGTGGAGGTAATCGAGGATTGTTGGAGGAGGCCAACCTGGTTGCTACTTTCCACGCCTTAAGTTGATGTTTGAGACAGGCATATTGTTCCTCAGTGTGAGAAAGTTCGTTGGGAAGGGAACGTAGGTCCTGTGTCGGAGGTGGCCGACCGCAAGGAATGGGAGACGTGTTCGTGGTAGTACAAGTCATGGAGAGTGACTCGGAAAGGAAGAGATTTTGGAAGTGGAACGGGTGGCTCCAAGGAATCTCATTCTGCTGCTAGTTTGAGAACCTCTACGTCCTCTGCAGTAGGCGGAACTTGGCTTGGGGATACGGAACGAGGAGTGCGGGAGGCGTCATCCCATGGCATTCCTTTTGCATGAGGCATACGAACGCAGGGGTGGAGGTGGAGGCGGAAGGCAGAAATGCGGAAGGAGGAGGCTCGTGAATGGCGTGGTGGCTAGAGAAGAAAGGGTCTCTGTACAAGGAAGTAGCAAGAGAGGAGTATGTTGAACTGTATAGGCAATGAGCAAACTGCGACCATGCAGAATGTGGTGGGGCATGACGGCCGAGGGGCCATATATAAAGGAGGCTTCGCAGGAGGATGCGCCGTGGGTATGGTGTCAGTGTAGGTTGTGACAAGTGGTAAGAGCCCCTCCTCCGTGTTATAAACCAAGGCCTGGCAGGAGGAACACGGGCTGACGTGATGCTGATGTTCTTACTTGGGATGCAGTCTCCTCCCGTCCTGGTACGGATGGAGGCCGAGCAGGCAAAGCGAGGGGTAACAATTTTCCACGATGACACAAGCCGTCTTCGGGCTAGGGACCAAGAGGAACGGTGGTGCGGAGGGGCAGCGGAAGTGGACAGGAACGAAGGCATCTTCCATCCATAGGACGATTGATATACGGATGGTAAGGAGAGCACGCTACTATGCGGAGGCTCGGAAGGGAGACTTGGTTAAGTCAGAAGGAGGTCATTGTCTAGTTGATTCTGTGGAACAGAACGAGGGTAAGAAAGAGCGTCTGTTTGTCATGTGGCGTGTTGTTGTGATAAAAAAAACTCGGAACATCTCCGTAGGAGAAGGCCAAATTGGGAGGCGTAACGCTTGTTCGAGGAAAAGGGGCTGGATTAAAAAGCGGGACGTGGTGCCGCGTTGAAGTGATGCCAGAGTGGAAGGCGGAGGAGAGTCATCCTTAACCGAAGGAACGGACGAAGTATCCATAAAACTGTTGCAAAGCAACGGAAGGCAGGATAATCTTAAAAAAAAGAGCGGAGGTAGACGCTTTCTGCAGAGAGGAGGGAGGCGACTTCCGCAGAGCGGAGGGAAGCGCCCTTCCATGGGCGGAGGCGAGGGCAGAATAACTGCATGTAGCAAAGGAATGCAGTGATGAGAATGGAGTCTTTGTAAGGAGGATCGGTCCATGGACGAAAATGCCGGCGCATCATCCACTGGTCCAGATGGAAGCAATGGGAGGCGGAACGACCGTCCCTGGCATACGAGCGGATGAACGCACCTTCCGCAGGACGACGGAAGGCGGAGGTGGAGGTGGAGCATCCATAAAATCAGGATAATCTTGAAAGGAAGAGCGGAGGGAGGCGCCTTCTGCAGTGTGGAGAGAGGCGTCTTCTGCAGAGCGGAGGGAAGTGCCCTTCCGCGGGCGGAGGCGGAGGGCAAAATGACTGCATGTTGCAAAGGAATGCAGTGATGAGAATGGACTCTCTGTAAGGAAGACCGGTTCATGGACGAAAAGGCCGGTGCATCATCCACTGGTCCGGATGGAAGCAGTGGGATGCAGAACGACCGTCCCCGGCATAGGAACAGAGGAACGCACCTTCTGCAGGGCGACGGAAGGCGGCGATAGAGGCACAGGTGGAGGAACGTCAAACGGGGAAGCTCAAAGAACGACCACACGTGGCGATCGCCCCAGGAGAAATGATGCCAATGTAACGCTGCACTGGAGCTTATATAGCTGACCTAAGCCGGCGCATGTGCAGTACCGTACGAGCCTGGCAGGGAAGACAACTTTCAAGACTCTAGGGGAAAATAAACTCAAAAGTAGGTAAAACAGGTAACTCATTAAAACAGGTAATGCAAATTTTCGTTGGCTATAAAAAACCATTTGGGTCGTCAGCAAAGTATCTTGGTTCCACACACAGCAATTTTTTTTATCTTTACAGTTTCACATCATGGGATGCGTAAGTTGCCTTACAGGATGTATTATTTTCATATGTTTTTTCAGTGGGATTGTTGGTAGGCTATTGCTTATTTTTTCATTAAGCACTATTATTCTCCCTTAAATTTTTTTATAAATCCATATGTTATAGTCCTTGTAGGCATTTTTTAAAATTTTTCCCCCTCCTATCCCTTTGATTCTCTACAATCTTATCGGAACCAATAGTAGCCTACACACGTGCTCCACACTATTGGAACTTCGATGTGAGGTAAACTGGCCGTCCTGCATGAAATCATAGAGCCAAATCGGAACTGAACGCATGGCAACACGCGAATAATGTGAGTGTTCCCTCCATCCCTTAAGCTCAATGGTTTGTCACACTACCCTGACAAGATCTATTGGTTTTGAAGATACTCGTTAGGCTCTCTATCTCCATAATGAATAGATCTCATAGCTGTTGAAGAAAGCAGGTATCCTGTTTCTTCCTTGAATAGATCACATAGCTGCTGAAGAAACTGGGTTATCTCTTCCCTACTTTTAATAGCTTCTAGCTGCTGAAGAAACCAGATACACTGTCAGCCAACCCTGAATATTGGTAGTGCCAGGTAGTCTCTCACCCAACATAGAATACATACCATAGCTGCTGAAGAAGCCAGGTAGTCTCTAAACCTACCATGAACTAAGCCCATAGCTGCTAAAAAACATAGGTAGTTTCTCACCCTACACTGAATAGATTCCATAGCTGCCAAAGAAACCAGTTAGCCTCTTACCCTAACCAGAAAAGCTTCCATAGCTGCTGAAGAAACCAGGTTGCCTCTATTCCTACCCAGAATAGAACACATAGGATCAGAAAAAAATAAGGCAGCTCTCTCCCTACCCTGAACAGATCCCATATCCTGTATCCTGTATAGATATCATAGCCACTTAAGTCTGTCACACTAGCCCGACAAGATCCCGTAACTTCTGAAGAAAACAGGTAGTTTTTCACCCTATACCGTGCAGATCCATAGCTGTTAAAGAAACCAGGTATCCTGTATCCTTTCCATGAATAGATACCATACCTGTTAAAGAAACTAGGCTACCTCTCTCCCTTTCCTGAATAGATCTGTAGCTGCTGAAGCAACCAGGTAGTCTCTAACCCAACCCTGAATAAAATACAATTGCTATTGAAGAAACCAGGTTGTCTTTCAATCTAACCTGAAGAGACCTCATGGCTGCTTATGAAACCATGTAGCCTCTCATCCTATGCTGAATATATCCAGTAGGTGCTCAACGAGCTAGTTAGTCTCTCACCCTGCATAGAATCATTGCATAGCTGCTGTTAGAGCCTGGTAATCTATCACCCATCGATGATCAGATCAGACCCCATAGCTGCTGAACAACCCAGGTTGTTTTTCATTCTGCACAGAATTGATCCCATAACTGGTATAGAAACTAAGTGGATTCGTTGCAGAAACCACGTAATTTCTCACTCTACCTTGAATAGATTCCATAGCTGTTGATGATACCAAGTAACATCTCACATAGCCCTGAAGAGATTCATAGCTGCTAAAAAAGCAAAGTAGGCTGTATCCCTATTCTGAATAGATTCCATAGCTGCCATAGAAACCAGTTATCTTCTCACCGTAACCTGAATAGATCAAACATCTGTTGAAAAACGCGTAGCCTCTATCCCTACACAGAAGAGAACACATAGCTTCTGTAAAAAACATGGTGACTCTCACTCTATCCTGATAGATCTCATAGCTGCTGAGGAACACAGGTACCTTCTCTCCCTATCCTGAATAGATCCAATAGCTGCCAAAGAAACCATGTAGCCTCTCATCCTACACTGAATAGATCCAGTAGCTGCTCATCGAGCCAGATAGTCTCTCACACTGCATAGAATAATCCAATAGCGGCTGAAAGAGCCAGGTAGTCTCTCATTCCACAGTGATCAGATCCCATAGCTGCTGAACAACACAGGTAGTTTCTCACCCTGCCCTGAATAGATCCCATAGCTGGTTTAGAAACCAAGTGGCTTCTCATCCTACACTGAATAGATCACATAGCCATTGCAGAAATCAGGTAGCGTCTTCCCCTACCCTGAATATGTGTCATCTCTTCTGAAGACACCAGACATTCTTTCACTCTACCCTGAGTATATTCCTTAGCTTCTACAGAAATCATGTTGTCTCTCGCCCTACCCTGAATAGCATCTGAAGAAAGCAGGTAGTCTCTCTTCATTCCCTAATATATCCAATAGTTGCCAAAGAAACTATAGTCTCTCACTCTACTCTGAATCGATCCCATAGATGATAAAGAAACCAGGTAGCCTCTCTTCCCCACCTGAGCAGATCCCATAGATGCTGAAGAAACCCCATAGACTCTAATCCTACTCTGAATAGATACCATACCTGCTGAACAAGCATATTAGTCTCTCACCCTACATTGAGTAGATCCCTTATATGCTAAAGAAACCATTTAGCATCTTGCCCTGATCTGAATAAATCCTGCATCATCTAAAGGAACCAGACAGTTTCTCACCATACACTAAATAGATACCATAGCTGCTGAAGAAACCAGGATACCTCTCTGCCTAGCCTGAATGGACCCATAGGCGGTAAAGAAAACAAGTATCCTCTATCCTTACTTTGAAAGGATCCAATAATGAAGAAGTCTCTTAGTCTCTCATCCTACCTTGAGATGATTCCGTAGCTGCTGTTAAAGCTACTGTAAGTATTCTGTCACCCAACTCTAAATAGATCCCATAGTTGTTGAAAAACCTGGTAGCCTTTCACCCGACCCGGAATTGATTCCTTAAGTACTGAAGAACCAAGGTGTACACTCTCACTTCCAGAACAGATTCCATAGCTGCTTAAGAAACAAGATGACCTCTCACCCTACCCTAAATAGATCCCACGGCGGCTGAAGAAGCACGTAGTCTGTCTAGGACTTATAAAGGGTGTTTAAAAAAAACGCTATACGTCGATGTCGAATTTTTCTACGTCCAACAACCATTCCCCGTCACTATAACCCTTATCTCTGACCTCAGTAAAGAAATCAAGAAAGTTATTCCTGACCTAAGAAAGCTTTTATTTGCTTTTCAATAAGAACGCAAAAGGTAACAAAAGCATGTGACAACCCTGGTTGGTGGGGGGAGAAGGACCATAACAAACAATATGTGCATTTATTTTTTAATTTCAAATAGAAAGAAACAATATAGTATTTATTTGGCATCTAAAATAAATGCATTTACAGTATTTGGATTTCAAATAACATTTCGCAAAAGGAATGTATCTAAGCCTTAAACGAACATGATCCCGATCGACACATTCAGTTCTGTGAGGAATTCCTAGATTTCAAATAATAATAAAGCAAAAGAAAAACCTCATGTGAAACTCTTGCGGGGAGGGGGGGTGAGGACTTTGCCACGGTCCCCCGTCCCATTGCCGGGCCAGATAGGCTAACCTCTAGAAGGCTGACCGGTTGACATTTTGTTTCAAACCAGTTATAACATAAATTAAGTCCATCATTAATTAAGGGTTAGAGACAAAGAAAGATGTTCCAGGTGATAAATCATGAAAGAAAGTGCTCGAACGGTCCTCCTCCAGCAAGGATACAATCACCACATCTGCTTTCCACACCTAAGCATATTCTCCTGCATAAGTCAGGAGAAATGTCTCAAATGCCGCAGTAATGAGAACCTGCAGTGTTGCAATATCCTGGGCTGGTTAATGTACACCAAATCCCATACTATTCCCCACACAGTAAAGTCCATAGGCGTCAGATCGCACGAACGTGCGGGCCATTCCATCGCACCTCTTCTACCAAACCTGTTGTTGGGATATTGGTCATCAAGAAGGTCTCGTACCTGTGTTGTATACTGCGGTGATGCACCATCTTTCGTTAGAAAACAATATCTGCAGGACACTTTTCCCGTACAGCTGGCAGAATCCTGTCTTCTAGCAGCTGACGATATACTACACCATTGATTGTTCCATCAAGGAAGAATGGTCCAATGACCCCCCCCCTCAAAGACCATATACCTCCCCAAACATTGATTCCAGGTGACAGCGTGAATGCCGCCATAGTGACGTGTGGGTTATCATCACTGTATAAAATGCAGTTGTGACGATTAACTCTGCCATTCAGATTAAACTTGGCTTCATCGGAGTAAAATATCTGTTCCACGTTCTGTGGATCATCTGCAAGGAAATCTAGGAATTCCTCACAGAACTGAATGCGTCGATCAGGATCATCCTCGTGTAGGGCGTGGATACGCCGTGGACGGTACACGTTCAAGTCTACGTCCTTAATTAGCCTATTAACTTAAGGCAGGGACACACCCGTTTGCCTTTCCAACTGATGCTGGGTCGTAGTTGGTTCATGAAGCAACCCGTGGTGGATCTCGGCGGCATTTTCGATTGTTCGTACCATTCGTTACGGCCAGAATGGCCCTTATGTTGATTTTCCACAGAACCTGTGGTTTCAAATTTCTCTACCAAATGTGCCACTGTAGAACGGCATGGAGGTGGCTGAAGATACGTAACCTGCCACCTCGCCAAAACGTCTGTTGGTAATACCATTTAATAATATTAATACGTTGGTGTAGGTTCATGCGTGGCATGTCGTTATGAAATACAAAAAGAATGAGTGGTATCGAACGAAGCGAATACAAAAAGAATAAACTGTATCGAATGATGCGTATCAGGTTGTACGCATCTTACTACTGCCACGTCCAAGTGTACGGACCAACGAGTACTACAGTATACCACACACCAAACAATGGCGCATGCCCTGGGGACATCAGGCCACATGACTCACAACTTTGCGTGCAACGGCAGTACAGCTGAAGGGCAACATGCAGCATTAACCAAGGTTACTAAATCGGTAATTAAACTCAGCCAATTACAGTAAGTACAGTACTGTAAACTGGGAATTCCTCCGATAACGTTATTAGGCCTTTTGTGCAGCAAGTGGTGTGGCTATTAGATGTGAATACTGGATAGTTGTTAATTCAGTGTGTACATAGGGCGCAGGGCCATAGCCAGCACACCGCAGCCCCCGCACGTGCGGGGTTTTGCCTACTGGGCCAAAGAGCACGAAACGCGATGAGGCCTTTATTATAGTGGACTATAGCGTTGATTTTTGTTTACAAACTCGTGCTAAGTTCAGTTCCAGGAAACCATGTAGCGTAGAAAGGTTAAGGTTCAAATGAAAGAGCATTCTTTCTAGTTCCTGTAGGCCTAAGCGACGTGAAAATGGCCTGCCTTATGTATAAAGCCCACAGTTTGAAAGCAGTTAATGATTACGTTTAACATTTGTTTGTCAGCTAACAACAAAATTGTAAGCCCAACACGATAAAATGGTTACATTATTAACTGAGCAAAAAACGGCTTCGCCGTTTAGCAAAAAAAAAAAAAAACATTATAGCTCGTATCCCCATACTCACAGCCCTGAAGGTACACGAATAAAAACGGATTAGAGTTCACTCGAACGCAACGAACTATAAGTTGAACTATAATTTGTGTTCATTTTGTGTATGCATTTTTATCTTTCAATTCTGTAGCGTTTTGCTGTTTATGGCGTCTATTTTGTGTGTGTTTGTAGGTTTACGTTTTGCGAATTGGAGTTCAAATTATAGTTCGTTGCGTTCGAGTGAACTCTAATCCGTTTTTATTCGTGTACCTTCAGGGCTGTGAGTATGGGGATACGAGCTCTAATGGTTTTTTTTCTAAACGGCGAAGCCATTTTTTGCTCAGTTAATTTGTTGGCTTTTTTCGCTTCCATTTTATATGTGTCCACTGTCCACCGATTTTTGTTTTCGAAAAAAAAACGGAACATTAGAAATGGATACTTATGTTTAGGTTCCGCCGAAGGTTTGTCCCATGATTATTATTTGATGGCAACACATTAGCGTATTTCTGGATTTAGCATGCGTCAACTCAGTAAGTAGTTGATTCTGGATTGTTTCAGTATCGTGGCAACAATCGCCGAAACAATTCAACTGGCTTCCCCAAGCCCGCATTGAAAAAGTAAATAAGTCACTCAGTCATGTCGGCCGCCCGATTTTAAGAGGCCTCAAAATTTAAGACTTTCGCACCCTACGGTTTAAAACTTGAAGATTTAAGGAAAAATCGAGACCATTTAACTTTGGTTCTCCACAACGAGCTAGCTAGCTCAAACAACGACAGGGTTAGTTTCCCGGCACCCAACCATTGTTGCATCTTGTTCGAGTGAGCTATAACCCGATATTGTGCGCCTCGCCTATTGTTACCCTATTGTTACATGTTGCAGCATTGTAACATTTTGACATTGTTAGCCGATCCGCCGCCTTCGCCTCCTCCTGTCCAATTTTCTGAAATTCTCGTGCGCAAACTAACTCTAATAAGCACTGCCGGCCGGCAGTGCTAATTTCGAAACATCAGCTTCAGGAGCAGAGTTAAATTATTGAACACGTAGTCGCAAAATAAATCGTGCTGATTGTTAATTTTAAAAAAAAACGTGGTAAACAAATTAAACTAGTTATGTTAAAAAAAACAAGCTAAACGGTATTAAAAAAGAAATACAATTTCAATGGCAACGAAGCGCTATCCTCTGCTTCACAGTCGTGAAGCATAGAGCTTTTCCCCTAGTTCACGTATGGTCGGTTACATTGCGCTCGACGGAAAAAAAGTGTGTTTAAAATAATATTCAGTTTAACAGGGATTTGTTTTATTTATTTTTTTTAATTTGCAACTCCACTTGTAATTTTACTTGCAATTGTTTCTGTAGGTAAGGTATTTTTTAATTGTGGCGAATGGGATTTTCTTTTCATTATTTTTTGTGGAGCGGGGGGGGGGGGACTCTCCTCATTTTAATTCTAGTGCGGGGGTATATAAAATTTCCTGGCTACTGCCCTGATTGGACAATTCGATTTCTACAGGGTATCAGGGATAATAGGCCACAGAAGCTACGTTGTACTACCGCCGTACAAGTGGCTTTCCCCCATCATCCATGGTTGCCACATGTGTTTTTTTTCCTTTGGCGTTGTTATTTTGAATCCAATGTAAAAGCCTTTGTTTTAGCTATTTTGCTTGATGGCCAAATAAATATTTTTATTTCTTTTTACTTGAAATCTAATTACGGGCTTTTATTGTTTGTTTTAGTTTACCCCCACCTCCCACCAACCAGGGTTACCCCATGCATTCTTTCCTTTTGCGTTTTTATTTGGAATCCAAATAGCCTACTGTAAAAGTCTTTATTTTAGCTATTTTGCTTGATGGCCAATTAAATGTTTTTTTTTCATTGTACTTTAAATTTAATTATGGACTTTTATTGTTTGCGTTGGTCCCCCCCCCCC
>JAHWFP010210278.1:33358-46851 GCA_023313725.1 Lithobius niger
ATTCAAGGGACTAAAAGCAGTACAATACCCTCATTCAAGTGACTACACAACACAAAATGACTTCTACAAAGATGATTACAGTTGCCATATGCTCCATGCTTTCGAGTACAGCCTTGCAACCGCAATTTAAATGAACTTCGAAATAACGAAATGATCTGGTTTAAGACAACCGAAACTAAATTAACTCACCAAAACTCGACACACCTTGCATAAATTAAGTTAGTTCTGAAAGCCGAAAATTAGGTTGATTTATGGGGGAAAAAAACCCTTTGGGAAAAAAAGGTCGCAACAATATTGCTCTTCATGAGCAACCAACACAAATTGTATGCTTATTGTTATAAGCCCAACTATTGTTCCGTAGAACAACAAGAAAAGTGATATTGCCGTAAGTTTAGTGTTCCCCCTTCACTAAACCTATCCAAAATTTCTAATGTAGGCCTTACAGCCAAACTAAGCCTTGAATAAAAAAACGTTTGAAGTAAAACTGGTTTTATTTTACCTCATTAGTCCAAAAAGCCAAAAAGCCAAAAATCCGAAATAGCCATAAAAAAAGCTTAACGTTCTAAACCCTAAAGACGAATTCCCAAGATCCTTCTGCATGCCCCTACCAAATTTCAGCAAGATCTGAACACGTTAGGCTTAACTAGTGGCATAGGCCTAACGAAACAATGGAATTAAGGCCCAGGCTTAGCCATTGCTCGGCTTACCCACGTTTCACCTTAAGCTCCCAAAAAACCTAAAACGGGCCTAACTGACTCCCAAACAAGAGAACCCTAACTTGGGCCTAACCAAATCGCAGCAAACTCTAAAGGGAACCCCACTAGCCTTACTCCTGGGGTTCGGCACCATGACGAAAAATAGCCAACTGTGGGAGAGCTAAACCAATATTAGACTTAACAAATTCTTCTAACTTTGGGATTGAAGTTAGGGCTAAGAGGCTTAACAAAAAGGCTAGTTTAGGTTGGGGGAAAAGAATCTAACCAAAAATGTGGGCCTACTAGAGGCCTAACAGCCAAAATCCCCCTGACTAGGAGACCTAGCATGGGCTGAGGGAGGACCAGCCAGTTGGCTGCAAAGATGAATCGACTAGAAGATCCTACCAATTATCGTTCTTCTTTGGTTGGCTGGCCCGAAGGCTTTCTGAATATCCATGCTGGCCCCCTTGCTTAAATACGTTTTGGTAACCCCTGACAACCGCGAAATGGCCAGGGTATTATGGGTAATAGAAAGTTCTAGAAGGTTCTAGAGGCAGGAACCGGAAATATAATTACAAGGCATAGATAATGTCCACCTATGTAAGATTAGACACACAAGACTAAGATTGGCCATTGGCCCCAGCAAACATGCAAGTAAACAAGATTTGCGACACCCTGCATAGAATAATCCCATACCTGCTGAAGGAGCCAGGTAGTTTCTCGCCCTGCACTGAATAGATTCCATAGCTGGTATAGAAACCATGTGGCTTCCTATCCTACCCTTTGTAGGTCAAATAGCTATTGCAAAAACCAGATAGTCTCTCACCCTACCTTGAATCGATTCCACATCTGCTGAAGAAGCTAATTAGTCTCACAGCCTATAAAAATTCATTCCGTAGTTGCTAAAGAAACCAGGTAGCCTCTCACCCTACCATAAACAGTTGTCATCACGTCTGAGGAAACAAGACAGCTTCCCACCCTACCCTAAGAAGAACTCCTAGTATCTACCGAAACCATGTAGTTTCTCACCCTACCCTGAATAAACCCTATAGCATCTGAAAAAAGCAGGTCGTCTCTCTTCATCCAATAATTGCTGAAGAAGCATGTTAGTATCTCACCCTATCTTGAGTATATCCTGTAGCTGCTAAAGAAACCAAGTATCCTCTATCCCTACTCTGAATAGATCCCATAATGAAGAATCTTAGTCTGGCGTCTACCCTGAATATATTCCAAAGATACTAAAAAAAGGAGCCTCTGTTCCTAACCTGAAAAGATCTCATAGCTGCAGAAAAAGCCAAGTAGTCTCTCATCCTACTCTGAATAGATTACATAGCTTCCAAAGAAATCAGTTGGTCACTCTTCCTAAATTGAACAGAACCTATAGTTGCTGTAGAAACCAGGCAGTCACTGACCCTACCTTGAAAAGAACCCACAGCTTTTGAAAAAACAAGGTGGCTCTCACCCTATCCTGAAATGATCCCATAACTGATGAAGAACCCAGGTGGCCTCTCTCCCTAACCAGACAAGATCACACAGCTGCTTAAGAAACCAGCTAGCTTCTTACCCTACCCAGGACAGATCCCATACTTTCTTAAGAAACCAGATAGCTTCTTACCCTACTCAGGACAGAAGATCACATACTTTCTTAAGAAACCAGATAGCTTCTTACCCTATCCAGGACAGATCCCATACTTTCTTAAGAAACCAGATAGCTTCTTACCCTACCAAGGACAGATCCCATACTTTCTTAAGAAACCAGATAGCTTCTTACCCTACCCAGGACAGATCCCATACTTTCTTAAGCAACCAGATAGCTTCTTACCCTACCCAGGACAGATCCCATACTTTATTAAGAAACCAGATAGCTTCTTAGCCTACCCAGGACAGATCCCATACTTTAAGAAACCAGATTGCTTCTCACCATACCCTAAGTAGATCCTATAACAGCTGCAAAACCGAGTGGCCTCTCTCGCAACCCAGAACAGCTCCCATAGCTGCTTAAGAAACCAGATTGCCACTCACCCTAGCCTGAATAGATTCCAAAGCTGCAGAAGAAATCAGTTAGCCTCTCACCCTGGCTATGGGATCTCACCCTAAACTAAATAGATCCCATAGCTGCTGAAGAAAGCCGTTATCCTCAGTCTTCCCTGAAGAAATCCCATAGTGCTGACAAAAACAGGTAGCCTCTCTTCATAACCTAAGTAGATCCCATCGCTGCCGCAGAAACCAGACAGAAAGTCTCCCTACCCTGCATAGATCCCATAACTGGTAAAGCAACTAAGTGGCCACTTTATCCTATCTTGATTAGATTCCATTGCAGCTGAAGAAACCAGGTAGTCTCTCACCCAAACATGAATAGATACCAGAACTGTTGAAGAAACCAAGTTACCTCTCACCCAACTCTGGAGAGACCTCATATCTACTGAAACAACCAAGGTGCCTTTCACTCTACCCTGAATAGATCCTATAACAAAGATGCTTCTTAGTTTTTCACTTTACCTTGAATAGTTTCCATAGCTGCTGTAGAAGTCAAGTAGTCTCTCACCCTACACTGAATAGATCCCAAAGCTGCTGAAGAAACCAGGCAGCATCTAGCCCAACCTTGAAAAGATTCCATAGCTGCAAAAGTAACCAGGTAACATCTATCCCTACCCAGAATAGATTCCATAGCTGCTGAAGATACCAAGTAGCATCTCGCCCTACTCTGAATAGATACCATAGCGGCTGAAAAAGCCAATTAGTCTCTCACCCTACTATGAATAGATTCCATAGCTATCGAATAAACCAGTTAGCCTCTCACCCTAACCTGAATAGATCATATAGCTGCTGAATAAATCAGGTAACAATCCCATATATCTGAAAAGATCCCATAGCCACTCAGTCAGTCACATTACCCTGAATAGATCCCATAGATGCTGAAGAAATCAGATAGTCTCTAACCAACCCTGAATAATTACAATAGCTGTTGAAGAAACCAGGATGCCTTTCAAACTACTTTAAGGAGTCCTCGTGGCTGCTGAAGAAACCATGTAGCCTCTATCCTGCCCTGAAATGATCCAACTGCTGCTCAACGAACCAAGTAGTCTCTCACCCTGCATAAAATAATCCCATAGCTGCTGAAGGAGCTAAGTAGTCTCTCGCCCTACAACAAACAGATTCCATAGTTGTTGAACAACCCAGGTAGCTTTTCTCCTGCACTGAATAGATTCTATAACTGTCATAGAAACCAAGTGGCTTCTTATCCTTCCCTGAATAGATCGCACAGCTGTTGCAAAACCCAGGTAGTCTCTCACCCCACCCTGAATTGATTCCACAGCTGGTGTAGAAGCAAATTAGTCTCTCAGTCTACTCTGAATAGATCCCAAATTTGCTAAATAAACCAGGTAGCCCCTCCACCCTATCCTGAATAGGTGTCTTCTGAATAGGCTTCTAAAGAAACCAGACAGCTTCTCACCCTACCCTTAGCTTCTACGGAAGCCAGGTAGCCTCTCACCCTGCCCTGAGTAGACCCCAAGGCATCTGAAGAAGCAGATAGTTTTTCTTTATTCCCGAATATAACCACTAGTTGCTGAATAAATCACACTGTTTATCACTCTACTCTGAAAGAACCTATAAATGCTAAAGAAACCAGGTAGCCACTCTTCCTAGCCTGAAAAGATAACATAGCTCCTGAAGAAACTACTAGCATCTGTCCCTATCCTCAATAGATCCCACAGCTGCCGAAGAACTTAGGTAGTTTCTCACCCTACTCTGAACAGATCACGTATGTGGTACAAACACCAAGTGGCCTCTCATTCCGCAATGAATTTATCACATTGTTGTTGCAGAAACCAGGTAATCTCTCACCCTACCCAGAATAGATCCTGTAGCTACCCAGAATAGATCCTGTAGCTGCTGAACAAGCCTCTTAGTCCCTCACCCTACCTTGAATATATCCCAACGCTGCTGAAGATACCAGATAGCCTTTATCCCTACCCTGAACAGAATCCATATATTAAAAAAAATAATAATGTAGCTCTCTCCCAACCCTGAATAAATCCCATAGCTGCTGACGAAGCTAATTAGTCTGTCACACTACTCTGATAAGAACCCATAGCTTCTGAAGAAACCAGGTAGTCACTCACCCTATACCGAATAGATTACGCAGATGTTGAAGAAACCAGGTATCCTCTGTCCCTTCCCTGAAGAGATCCCATAGCTGCTGAAGAAAGTGGGTTGCCTCTCTCCCTGCCCTGAATAGATCTGTACCTGCTGAAGAAACCAGGTAGAGTGTCACCGTACCCTGAAGAGATCCCACAGCTCTGGAGAAACCAGGTAGTCTATAACCCAACCCTGAATTAATACAACAGCTGTTAAGAAACCGGGTTACCTTTCACCCTACCCTGAAGAGACCTCATAGCTGCTGAAGAAACCATGTAGTCTCTCTCCCTACCCTAAATAGATCCTATAGCTGCTGAAGAACCCAGGTAGTTTCTCACCTGTAGATGCTGAAGGAGCATCTTAGTCCCTCACCATTCCCTGAATATATTCCATGGCTGCTGAAGAAGCCAAGTAGTCTCTCAGCCAAATAGTCTCTGAATAGATTCCATAGTTGCTGAAGAAACCAGATAACCACTCACCTTACCCTGAATACATGTAATAGCTTCTGAAGAAACTTTGAATAGATCCTTCAGCTTCTACATAAACCAGGTAGCATCTCTTCCTTCCCAAAAATATCCAATAGTTACTGAAAAAACCACATAGTCTCTTACTCTGTCCTGAACAGATCCCATAGATGCTAAAGTAACCAGGTAGGCGCTCTTCTCTAATGTTGGTAAAATTTGCATGATCAGTGGAGTTCCAATAGGTTCGTGTTCTGTTGGTAGGGTCAGCCCGTTGGTAACGTTCTGTATGGAGGGATTGACTGTGGGGAGATATCCTGGGGAGCAGCCAATGAAGTGAACATAGAATTTACATGAATTTATCCGTGTGGTAGGGCTGGGGGTACATTCCTCTGTTAGTATGTGCATCTCAAAACAGACTTCTCCCCTCCTCATGCCAAAATCCACACACCCGCAGACATGTACAATGCATCACTAATTAAAGAAACAAAACAGTTGGATATTACAGATATCAAGAATTCACACAAAACAGAAACATGGAGTGAAGCAATAATTTTTTTGTTTTTAATCCAATACCGCGTAAAAAGGTGCCTTATGTTATAAAAATAAACACTGTACATTTTTTTTTATTTCTGAAAATATCGTCTGCCTCCCCAATGCCTTTTCTACCAGTTTTGATTTTGGGTTGATATCACAACTTTCATAGGACTGTGAAGGTGCACAAGGGTACACCGTGTTATCTTCATCTGTATCTTTTTTCTAGAGGAATTTTATTTCTATAAATTTTCACATTTCTAATTTTCAAATTTACCATTGCCAATTAGCCGTCAGATAAGCCAAATTGCCACGGCTTAGTTTATTGTATGACCACTCTTCACTTGATTAAGTTGCTTCAATCCCATTTTGGCACACACTGGCTTACAGTGAGAGGCACTGAAGTCTGTGATACTACAGTCAGGTTGGTCACGTTCAAGTTGAAACCATTCCGGACAATCGAAGATGTACCTAATGTATGTGTTGTCCGTGGTGTGCCGGCGCTAGTGGTTGTACCTGATCGCGCGCCTGAGTGCCTAAAATGCAGGAAACGTGGGCACTTCCGGCGTGCCTGCACGAGCGTTTACTGCGTATCCTGCTCGACGTATTATGATCCACAGAACCTGTGTAGCCACCTGCGTGCGACGCAAGCAGAAGTGGCGAGAGAAGTCATTGGCGTGGATGTTCGGCCGGTCCCAGTACAAGAATTACGACAGCGCCAGAGAGCAGTTAGTCAACACAAAGAAATGAAGTCTCCCAAGGTTGCAGAGTCTAGCAGTGTGCAGCTAGAGCCGATGTCCTTGTCAGAATTTCCCCTTCTCAATGATCAAGCGATGAGAGTGCCTGAAGTTGTGTTAGAAGCGCAGGTCGGTGATTTGGAGGCATCACAAGCTCAAAGTAATTCTGGAGAAGGTGATTCACCTCCAGCACGGAAAAAAAGCGTAGCAACCGCTCACGCTCAAAGGCCAGTGAGAAGATAAAAGAAGCTACTGTGGTAAGTGGTGCGGTTTCGCAGCAAGTGGTGTGCGAGGATACTGCTCAGCAAACTCTGCCGTGCGAGGATGTCATGTGTCTGGCAGTAGGTCATGAAGTTGTTGAGGATAGAATTGAAGTTGTGCAAGGAAATATCATAGATTTAAGCCCATAAATTGATGAGCATAATTATTGTGGAGATCCTCGCGACAGGGAACAATGTAGTATAGTTCCTGCAGTGTCAGATTTTTGTTTTGGTGAGCAAACTGATAGCTGTGACATGGATGTGATCCATGATAGTTGTAATAGTGCACAAGTGCACGGAAATGTTGCAGTGTTTGATGACAATGTAGATGTGTTTCAAAGGAAGGGTGAACAAGTGGAAGAGGGGAAGGGAGTAGGCTAATGCTCGTGTTGGTTAGGTTAGAAAATTTTCGGTCTAACATTCTGCCAGTTTACACCGTATTTGATTGCCTCCTGGAATGTCAGGGGTATTAGGGGCAGAATTCAAGATATAGAAGAGCTGCTCCAGAGGGTTCATGTTTTAGGTGTTCAAGAAACCAATCAGCAAAATTTTATGAATGCTGCGGCTTTTCAGTCGGATTTCATTTCTAGTGGGAAGGGAGTTGGTGTGTTTATTAAATGGACTGTCCCATATGTGTTGTGTCCCATTCTTGAGGAGTATGCGGGTCTAGAGGCTTGTGCTGTGAGGATCTTTATGCTAAAGCAGTGGGTGTCTGTTGCTGTAGTGCATGCGAAAACTGCACGAACAGTTGATGAGTGGGAATCCTGGTTTAAGCAGTTCCCGCGCCCACTCATAGTGTGTGGGGACTTTAATGCCCATCTCTATGATTGGGGGTCTGTCCATGTTGACACGGGTCGGTGTTTGAGCAAAGCACTTGAGCAGAGTGATCTTCTTGTTGTTCATGATGGGACACCAACGTTTTTTGCGTTGGTACGGGGGTATTGCTCAAGAATCTGTTCTTGGTTTTTCCTGTGTTCATCTGGTATTGAAAAGTACTTCCAGTATTGTGTTTCCGATGATCAACGGGGCAGTGATTATTTCCCTGTGGTTCTATTGCCCCGCGGGGACTGTGGTCCCCCCCGACAGCAGTTGAGGTCGAAACCACGTGTTTCCAATGGCTTTGTGGATGAGTGGATTGCAGTGAATGGGATTGCTGTAAGTCCTCGCAAGAGGGAGTTTAAAGCTGTGACGAAATCGAAAGCTCAGCCAGCTTGGTGGACAACTCTGTGTACGCTGGCAGTTCGGGCCAGGAGACGAGCGTACAGGCGCTGGAAGCGACATCCTAGTGATGCTTCCTGGTTTGAGTACCAGGGGACGTCTAAGGAGTCTGCCTATATTATTCGTAAGGAGCGAGACCAGTACCCTGACAGGGTATGTGGTCAGATCTGCTCGGCTGCATCCCTTACCAAAGCCTGGCAAGTTGTGAATGGGAGTTCACAGCGTCTATCTCAAGTGTGGGTCCATGATCCGAGTGAACGATCTACCACTGTTCTGAGAGGAGAGGCGATGGCTGACGCCTTCTGTGAGAGATTTGCGAGTGTGTACGCACTGCCAGTTGGCCTGCGACCTCCCGTTCCTATGCGGAGCATGGTCGAGAACTCTCCTGTGGATCTTCCGTGGGAAGAGGCGGAGTTTTCTTCAGCATTGGCCAAGTGTAAAGATAGCAGTGTTGCGGGGATTGATGGTATTTCGTATAGAGCTCTCCGAGGCCTGCGGCAGTCAGCCATTACGGATGGTGTCGCACTCCTCAGGTCCATATTTTCAGGAAGTCAGATCCCTCCGGCCTGGTTGTTCACCATAATTGTACCTGTTCATAAACCGGGGTCTGTCCGGTCTCAAGTGACCAACTATAGACCGATCTCACTGTTGTCGAATTTTCGCAAAGTTTATGAACGGATGATTGTGAAGAGACTGGAATCTCATCTTGAATATTATGACTGCATTGCCCCGTCTCAATTTGGATATCGAGCAGGGCGTAGTGCTCAGGATGCGATAATGTACCTTTTGTCCGGTATCTATGAGTCGTGGATCCAGGGGCTGACAGTGGTTGCAGTGTTTCTGGATATAAAGGCTGCTTATGATACTGTCGAAGTTGAGTGGGTTCGTTACAGCCTGGTCAACATGGGAGTTGGCCGGCGACTGGTTAATGCGATCTGTGCTCTTTTGGGAGTTCGCCAGTATGCCACGATAGTGAGTGGTTTTTGGTCTGCTTCAGTGAGTTCCAGTAGAGGGCTCCCTCAAGGGAGCTGCTTTAGTCCTCTTCTGTTCGCTGTTGCTATCAATGACATTTTGGTTGAGGTTGGTGTTGCAAACAACATTGTCTGCTATGCAGACGATGTGGCGCTGTGGTTTGCTGGCACAGATCCTGAGGCTTGTTGCAGGAGTGCAGAGGATGCTGTTGAGGGCATCTCTTCGCTCCTTGCCACCAGAGGTCTTCTCCTTGCTCCTGCAAAAACGGAACTCGTTATTTTTAGCAGATCTAGAGTAAGGCGTACGACTCCTCTCTCTATTTGTGTTGGGGGCACAGTGATCGAGCAGGCATCGGGCGTCCGTTACCTTGGAGTGTATCTGGACGAGCGGCTGGAATGGACTCAGCACACAGCGACTCTGCGTGAGCGGATACTTCTGTTCTCAAACGCCTTTCGAGGATTAAGGGCATGAAGCGTGGCCCACTTCTTGCGGTCTTCAGGGTTTTCGTTCGAGCAGTCCTTGATTTCCATCTGCCGTTTCTGTGTCATATGCAAAGGCACATCAAGACTCTGCAGACAGCTATCAATGAATGTCTTCGCGTGGTCACAGGATGTTTTGTGACGACATCTGTTCAGGCTCTATGGGTGGAGGCCTGCGAACCTCCTTTGCATGTCAGAGCTGCTGAGCTACTATGCTTGTTGTGGCTACGGAACATTTGCAGGGGCCCGAATGACAGTGTTGGCCGGATTATCAGAGATTATGGTGTCCTGCGCCCGGCAGCTCTAGTTGCTCTGGGTCCTCTAGGATGTGCGGCCCATTGGCTTCAGACAGTGTCCTCGGTTGAGCCTCTGCGAGTCGCGCGGGTTGTCCCATTTAGCCCACGGGTTTGGTGCTCTCAGTTAGGTGACGTTTTCCTGGCATCCAATACTGACTGTGAAATATTTTGTGATGCGTCATTTCATTGGAACTTGCATTCAGATGGTATTGGTGTTGTCATCCCCTCCCTCAAAGTGTTTTACAGTAGAAAACTGCAGGGAGTGTCCTCTAGCACTATGGCTGAGTTGTGTGCTGTTTCTGTCGCCTTGGACCTGGCCCTGGATGCAGGTTTGACATCCTTCACTGTTTTCACTGACTCGCAGCCGACGCTGAATACTCTGCGCCATGCTGTACTGTCTCTCGACCTCAGTGAACCAATTGTTTAGGAGATCTGCCATAAACTTCATGTTGCATCTTGTATCGGGGTGGTGCATCTCCTATGGATCAGAGGGCATAGTGGTGTCAGTGGCAACGATCTGGCGGATGGACTTGCGAGGGAGGCCTGTCACAAGCATGCAGATGTTATATTCCCAGTTTCCCTCCCAGTGCTGAAGCGTCCTGCTTTGCAAGCGTGGTTTTTGAAGGAATGGAATGGTGAATGGAATGGGGCCATTACTGGCCGCACTTTGTACCGCTTCCACCCCGAATGCTTTAAGGTTTCCCCCCTTGATAATCTCCCGTTATGGCAGTGCACAACGATCTCTCGTCTTCGCACTGGTCACTCCCTTCTCCGTGCTTACCAGCACAGGATGGGCTGGGTAGATTCTCCGGACTGCTTAGCATGTAGACAGCCTCAGACCCCACAACATCTCTTGTTTGAGTGCAGAGGTCTTCATTTACACAGGCAGAAATATGCAACTATTAGAATGGTCCATGATTTAGAAGATCTTCTCTCTCTCAGTGCTGGCATAGGAGTGTGCCGGCGTCTCCGCGCAGTGGCACGGTTTGTTAAAGAGACCGGGATACGAGTATGAGCCTGCTTCCTTCTTCCATCCTGTTATGTTGTTACTATTCTTGTCACGTTGTTCCTGTTGTTTCTGCTTTGTTGCTGTTGTGATGATTAAGCGGTAGTGTGCAGTGTGTTGTATTTTCTGGATTAATTTTTGTGGGGACGCGTGGCTTTGGGCCGAGGTCCCTAGACAATAAAACTCAAACTCTAACGTGCTTCCCTTTATTCTTATACAATCCTCGGCAACGTTAATGTTTCCTTATTTTGTCCTTCGTTACAGTTCAGTTTTTAGTTCGTGCAGGCTTTTACTATAAATCGAAAGACCAGTGTTGATTGTTCAAGACATTGTTGCATGAAATCTTTGGTTGAAACTTGGAAAAGAAACTAAATTTAAATTCACTGTTGGCGAATTTGAAAACCCTCCCACGCATTTGTCCTGACCCCTACAACCCAAAACCAACAAAAAGACCATGCTCAGATCACCATGTATCTGTGATCCAAAATTCAGCTACGTAGGCCTTCTCAATTTTGCGCCAGCCACGAGCAAAAAGCCTATGGGATTTAACATGGGAAAAATCCTATGAGCTAGCCAGCCAGCTAGCTAGACGGTAACATAAAAACAACTTTATTGACGCATCTTTTTCTCTATGATTGGTGGACACTCATCCTTTAAATTTTAGTTTTTCTTAATCTCTGACATTTCCCCTTACTCTTTCCACAATTGGAAACATTTCTGTCGCATTGGGATTTATCCTCAACATGCCAAAATATGCTTTCCGTTGCTTACAGTTAACAGACACATGTCTGCTAGTGAGCCGCCTATCACAATCTATTTTTTAACAATCGGATGTCTACAATGGCATGATCTACTGTTACTTGGCGGCGACACACTAGCGTGTCTAGACCTCAACATGCTAAAAATGCTTTTCTAGACACACGCTAGTGTGTCGCCGCCAATTAACAGTAGATCATCCTATTGTCGACTTCCGATTGTAAACAAATTGATTGTTAATGATAAAAAGGAGGCATGGGTCTTTTCAATCCTGGTTAGGTAGATGGGGCAAGTGGCGTAAAGTTTCGAGAATATTGAACACAGCTGTCAAACCGGTTTGGTGGATGCAAGCCTGTACCAGTGCTGTGCGAGACCGCAGAAATGCTTATAGACAGTGGACTCGGTGTCCAACGATTGAGCGTTGGTACAGTTACATTGGTATTGCCAATGAAACACGGTACATCTTGAGGCGAGAGAAAGAGTCCTTTGGTTCAAGGTTGTGTGAGCGTATTACTTCTAGAAGCCCTCTTTCTGTTGTATGGAACTTGATTCGTCCGCAAGATGCAAAGCCTGGCCTTTCCTGGGTTTTCAGTGCCGATGGCTCTGTTCTGAGAGGTTCGGACATGGCTAACGCTTTTAATAAAAGATTTGCTGAAGTTTATTGTCTTCCTCTCGGTGATCAACCGGTTTTAAATAATTTAGAGTGGTCGTGTGGGCCTACTGATCTTCGTATAACGGTGCCGGAAGTGACTGCGGCGTTAACCCGGTGTAGGATTAATAGTGCTGTGGGGATAGATGGCATATCCTATGAAATGCTTCAGTCTTTAGGTGGTGATGCCATTGGTGAGTTGCGTGACAAATTTCAGGAAGTTTTTATGGGTGGGGATGTTCCTCCATCATGGCTGTTTACCATTTTATCCCCGGTTGGGAAGAAAGGGAAATGTCGTTCCTCCCTTGTTGGTTACAGGCCCATAGCACTACTTTCATGCGTAAGAAAGCTCTATGAACGGATTCTTGTGAATCGGCTCAATTGGTCCTTGGAGCATTCTGGTAGTTTCTCTGAGTATCAATTTGGTTATCGAGCTAACCGTAGTGCTCAAGATGCGGTTTTGTTTTTGGATTCTGGGGTAAGGGAGGCTTGGATCCATGGTGGAGTTGCCCTAGCAGTATTTCTGGATATCAGAGCTGCTTATGACACGGTGTCGACTGAGTGGGTTCAGCATGCCCTTTGTACGCTAGGTGTCAGTGAAAGTTTGGCTAAAGCTGTCTTAGCTCTCCTTGGGAATCGACCCTATGCCACCAGAGTGAGTGGGTGGTGGTCAGATGTTCTTGTTACAGGGCGGAGTCTGCCTCAAGGCAGTTGCCTCAGCCCTGTTCTCTTCGCTGCTGTCATTAATGGTGTCATTGCTGAGCTGAGTTTGCAGACTAATATTGTAGTCTATGCAAACAACGTCGCTGTTTGGCTTGCTGGAGATGATGTGGATGTGTTAGTGCAGTCAATGCAATCTGTCATTGAGAAGGCTATAAGCTTACTTAAACAAAGGGGCTTATCCCTCTCTCCTGATAAAACTGAGGCCATTGTTTTCACTTAGGGAACTCCAGTTACTGTTATGCTGCAAGTTGGAGCTACGCAGATTTCATCAAAGGAGTCAGTTAGATACCTTGGGGTTCAGCTTGACTTTTGACTGAGTTGGGTCGGTAATGTGACGGCAGTGAGGCGAGTGGTTGGAGGCAGATTAGGATCTCTGAAGGCACTGTCTGATGGGAAGTTCACTGCGAAGCGGTCTGTTCTTCTCTCCTTTTACAGAGTGTACATTAGAGCTTGTGTGGACTACCATTTGCCTTTTCTTGCTTGTGGGCACCGCCAGGTTGACAGTCTTCAAGTGGGGATTAATGAGTGCTTTAGGGTTATTATGCGCTGTCTTCCATCTACTCCAAT